>BLKR01015315.1:0-83409 GCA_011170035.1 Teleogryllus occipitalis | reverse complement strand
TTTAAAACACTCGAGGGCAGACTCAAGGGACTGGAATGAAAGTAGATCGATCGGGGAATATTCATTTTGGAGAAGCTCCTATAACAGTTTTAGGCGTCAGTGTTATTCAGACGAACAGGACGACTGACGATTTGAAAACACAACACTCTTTCAGCATCAGGACACCGCTAAATGTGTATTTCCGTTAAAAATTGGCATCGATTTTCGGCAGCATTACATAACTTTCTTGTATACACTACGTAAAGTACTCCGTGCTGCGACATACGGTCGGAAGTGTTACACTAATAGCATCGAAATAAAGTATCATCTTCTTTTATTGCCTTCTCTTGATAATCTGAACTCGTAATGTAAATATCTCCGTTTTGTTTGGTATATTAGTGTTGACCTTGGTGCTTTAATAATATTTTTTCGTTTGGTTAACTAAATATGCTCATTAATTCCATGAAAAATAGTTGATTATCTCTATGTTAATAGCATACGTGCCATTAAAACAACACACCTATATATGAGTGAAAGTTTCCGGGCTGGTAGGCCGTGGTCCAGTTGGCATTGAAGAGCCAAACGTTTCGTCCACGTCTGCGGTGGACATCTTCAGTGGTGGCAGCGTCGTGGGGGTAGTCTCCGGGTCGGCGGCTGGCTAGCCAGCCGTCGACACTGACGCCTAAAACTGCTATAGGAGCTTATCCAAAATGAATATTCCCCAATCGATCTACTTTCACTCCAGTCCCTCGAGTGTTTTAAATATAGCTGTGTTATCTTTCGACTCTAAAATAATTGATGTTATTTGTTACTCAACGTTGTAACCACGCTTCATAGAACATAATGACGAGAATTTCTATTTGGATAAATTCGGTGCTAGCCAGCCGCCGACCCGGAGACTACCCCCACGACGCTGCCGTCACTGAAGATGTCCACCGCAGACGTGAACGAAACGTTTTGTTCTTCAATGTCAACTGGACCACGGCCTACAAGCCCGGAAACTTTCACTCATATTGACTCCGGCCGTGAAAGCCTACGATGCTATGTAACACACCTACAATCAGAATTCAGAAAAGGAGATAATACGTTTAATTAATAAACTATAGCACAGACGTAGCTAAGGTATTTGCAGTCGGCCATGAAACATGAACAAAAATGTTCATCATAGATTACGTACCTACAACAACTACATATTATAAACAACGAATGAATAAAACTAAATTGGGGACGTAAACGTTATTCTAGCTGGCTTGTGGAACAACATCAAATATTTAACGTGAATAAATTAAATGCTTTACGTGTAGTAAGAAGAGACTAGTTTTTCCTTCAATATTTATACGTGTTGAATTCTCTCTCATACCCGTCATTACTTTTCGTAATGTTTTGGTGACTTTGTCAACTTTTTCTAATATTTTATCCGCAATATGTTCATTAATTTCCATTTGCAAATATTTCGTGGAAACAATAACAATACAAGGTCCACTAAAATAGATCTTTTTCAGAAGCAATACAACGATCAAAATTTCAACCTCGACTTCTGAAGCCGCTGGGCTGAATACTTCTCACTCGTTAGGTAACATTTTCGGTTCTTATAATGTATTTTACTATTATGATACCCCTAGGTCTCTTTCACTTTATAAAATAAACGCCAAAACTCATGACCTCCATTTAAAGCAACCCTCGCCCGCATGCCCTCTGCAAATGGCGACTGATGGCGCCTGGGGTGAGGTGGGATTGTGAGGGGTGGGATTGGGTCAGGTGGTTTGGTGTGGTATGGTGTGATGTGGTGTGGAGTGGGGTAGGGCAAGGTAGTATGGTGTGGGGTGGGGTAGGTAGCCTGTGTGGCGTGGTGTGGTGTGGTGTGGGGTGGGTTGGGGTAGAGTAGGGTGGTGTGGTGTGGTGAGGGGTGAGGCAGGGTAGTGTGTGTGGCATGGTGAGGTGTGTGGTGTGGGGTGGGGTAGAGTAGGGTGGTGTGGTATGGGATGGATTGGGGTAGAGTCGGGTGTAGAATGGGATGGGGTGGGGTGATGTGGTGAGGGATGAGGTGAGGTAAGGTAGTTTGGTGTCGTGTGGTGCGTGGTGTGATGGTGTGGTGTGATGTGGTGCGTGGTGTGATGTGGTGCGTGGTGTGATGTGGTGCGTGGTGTGATGTGCTGCGTGGTGTGGAATGGGTAGGGTAGTGTGGAATGGGGTCGGGTAGGGTAGTGTGGTGTGGGATGGGGTAAAGTAGTGTGTGGTGGGGAATAGTAGGGTAGTGTAGTGTGTAGGGGGATGGGGTGGAGTAGTGTGATGTGGGGTGGGATGGGGAATAGTAGGGTAGTGTGGTATGGTGGGGGGAGGGGTGGGGTGGGGTAGGGTAGTGTGATGTGGGGTGAGGTAGGGTAGTGTGTGAGGCGTAGTGTGGTGTGCGGTGTGGGGTTGGTTGGGGTAGAGTAGTGTGGTGTGGTGTGGGATGGGGTGTGGTGAGGTTGTGAGGGATGAGGTGAGGTAAGGTAGTTTGGTGTCGTGTAGGGTGATGTGGTTTGGTGTGGTGTGTGATGTGGTGCGTGGTGTGGAATGGGCAGGGTAGGGTGGTGTGGGATAGGGTAGGGTAGTGTGGTTGGTGGGGAATAGTAGGGTGGTGTGGTATGGTGAGGTGTGGGCTGGGGTAGGGTAGGGTAGTGTGATGTGGTGTGGGGTATAATGTGGTGTGATGTGGGTCTGAATGGCGTGCGCAGGGGACGTGCTGCTGCGGCTGCGCGTGGACGGCGCCCCAGAGCTGCGCGCGGCAGACGGTGCGGAGCACCTGCGCATTCACCGGCTGGGCGCCTTCGTCGACATGGCCGACCTGCACTTCGACCTGCACCAGCTGTTTGGCAACCCCAGCCTCTGTGAGTATCTCCATCGGACTACAGGAAAAATACACTTATAAAAAAACCTTGGAAATGAGCAAGGGACCGGGGGCGGTGGTTCAGTGCATCAACAGTTGTCACTGCAGTGCCTCTGACCAGGAGGTCCTAGGTTCGAGTTCCGACGGTGGCAGGATTTTCGACACTAGCTTGTCAGTTAGGTCGATTTCAGTCGCTGTGTGGAGACGAATTCTAGCGGCCGGCTGCTCTGATCGGTAGTTTTTCTTGGTTTCTCCGATCAACACCAAGCGAGTGCCGGAGTAGTTCCCTAACAAACGGGCCATGGATCGGACCATGATTACCGTAGAAAATTGTCACTTTGTACCACTTTCAAAACGTTTCTCAAAACTTCTCGCTCTCCCTGCAACAAGGCGGGGAGCGCCTGGTCTGCCTCTTCAAACGAAGTGCTAGTGCTGTGGTCACGCGGTTCGTGACGCAAACTGGTAATGCGCAAACCAGCTAAAATCGGTGCACCGGAGGAACTCACCCATGTTTTCCACCATGAACCATATATTTTCATATACAAACTATAATAGATGTCTCGGCAAATGACCTGCTTGCCTGGAAATCTGGTGGATAGGCCAGAATGTTGTTGATTAAATATGCTTGGAGAGGATAATTTACCCATGTATTATTAGATTGCTTTAGTTGTAATACAGTTTTAATTTTAATTTCTGAGTTTGTACGCCTTGAATTAATCACTGAAGTTTTTATCAGTTGAATTATTGACAAAATGCTCAGTAAAGATATTGGATATTTTTTGTTGGATGTTATAAGATTTCCATTGTAAATTATTATTGCATTTGTAGATGGTTTGTTATTTAACTAATTTGTTTCTTAATTTTCAAATATGTTCAATAGATGATTCATTGAGGAAATAAATCTCATTCATTGCAATATTTTATTTTATTTTAATCTTCATCTAGCATATGCTCTTGTTCTTTTATATTTGATCTGATTATCTTGGTAGTCTTTGGAATATTGAAACTGCGTGTTCATTTTCTGTAAGTACTTACACAATCATTTCACCAAGGAATTTGTTTTTTACGTTTTTGAAACAGTTTCATTTGTATATTTTATTATTAAATTTGTCAGTTCCTAAATTTTTCAATGAAATTGAATGAGTAATTATTGCTAGCCAAGAAGGTTTCATTGATTTTTGTTGTTGTATTATGTATTTTTCCAAGTCTGTTTCATCATCCATTCATTTCCATCTAGGAGTGTAATTTATATTGCTAGTTGTTAAAATACTTCTATGCTGAGTAATTGAGATTAATATGAATCGATTGAATTGTTAATTCACTTAATCGAAGATTAATAAAATCATTCTCGCTCTTATGTTTCAGCGAACGCCACCAACAGTGTCCTGAACTGGTACTCGAAGACGTTGATCCGCAACCTGGTGCCGGTGGCAAACCACCTCTTCTCGGAGGTGTACCAGGGCTTCCTGCAGAAGTTCTTCGACGCGGTGCCCTACCGGCGGCTCTTCCGAGACCTGCAGCCCCTGGACTCCGCCGGGCAGCCCGAGGCCTAGACGCCGCTTGTGCGAAAACACGACATATAAAAATGGATGCTTTTTTTTAGTGAAAAAACGTGATCATTCATTTTTGGGGGGGCCCAAAATCCGTACAGTGTGATGATAGTGTCTCTGGTAGCGCACTCCAACAACTCAATATTTGACAATGCCATGATGCGATCCATTGCGAGTTTTGATTGTTAAGGTGTGTTGTGTGTGTGTGTGTGTGTATGTGTGTGTGTGAGCGCATGCGTGCAAGGTGCAAGGTACGTTACAAGGACGGGGAAGGAATGATCGCGCGCGGTCCGGGCCCTGTTAGTGGTTGTTGTGGTGTTTTTCTTAGGGCAAACTCCTCCAACATTAGCCTGAAAATGTATGTATGAATGAAATTATGTAAAACGATCAGTAAGAGCAGTTGGTGGCTAGAATTCTCCTTAGCTAAGTTGCTTGTGTCGCAAATCTGGCATCGCCGTGACTCATGCGGGTTGAGGACATTCGTAGTGGTGGGTATTAGGCCAATGAATTTTAGACTAACACGTTGCTGGCTGCAAAAACTTGGTACACAGTCAATTGAAAATGTGCGAAATGTTCTTAAGGGTTCAACCGCAATAGGTCGCATATCAAATCTACCGACGTTTTCAGAAGGAACGAAAAACGTTCTCTACTTCTCATTCTTGATGGTGGCTTTCACAAATGTAAAACAATGATATTCGGTTTTTCATTAGTCCGTTGTCTTTCCATACCTATTGCAACCGCTACAGTTCTCTTGATTGATCGCAATGGTGTAATAAACAAAGAAGTGATTTTTTTGACATGCGACCTATTGAGGTTACCATGACTCTGGTACCTCCAGCAGCAACAATGCTTCCGAATAAAACCAAAATGTTTTTTCAAAACACAGCTCAAAAACAACAAATGAAAGGCTCTCGGAAAACTGCAATGCATTAAATATTTTATCAAAAACGAATACTGCTGTAACAAAATGTAAACTACATACAGTAAAACAGTTGTTTACATACCTAGAATGTACAAACGTTGCATTTCCGTAACGCAATACCTGAATAGCAAATACTCAATGGCGCGCGGCCTCTTACTTAGAGCCTTACTGTCGCATTGCGCCAGGTTTGTTGTAAGCTGTTACGCTGTGAGTAAGAATGTTTACCTGGTATGCGCAGAGAATGAGAATAGGTGGAAAAACACAATTGAATATTTGCATTTGTCAATAAAATTCGAAACTGTTGAATTGTTTTTGGCATATTTTTTTATTTATTCCCAACTAGCGGAACCCGGCAGACGTTGTTCTGCCCTTCATATCTCTCTCTCTCTCTCTCTGTCTTCCCCCTCCGTCTCTCAGTCATCCCTTCCTGCTCTCCGCCTACCCCTCTCTCCGTCGCTGTCCCTATGCCTGACTTAGTCGCTCTCGCTCTCTCCCTGGCTCTGCCACTCTGTCCCTCTCATTCACATTTTGTTGCAGATTCTGCACGTCTCTGAGCAGGTGAGGTAATATCGAGAAGCGCCGGACCAGCAAAAATGTAATAGAAAATTCAAGAAGATCTCATTCTATAGATTACGGTGTGAGAAACGTTTATTTGTGGTTTTCGGCCTCAAAATTTTAGTTTATAATGTCGTAGAACGCGTCGTTTAGGGGTTATTTAACGACATCAATTCAAAAAATCCGGGTTGGATTTGAATTTTTTAAAAACTTTCTGTTCGATTTAAAAAAAATTCTTTGATACAAACCTTGTTCTAACTATAACGAACACAAAAAAAGTTTTTTTGAAAGTTTGGTACAATCGTTCGGAAGTTATGCGCGTACATACATTTCGCCCATTCATTTTTATTTATATAGATTCCTGGGTGCCTTACGAAATCTAGATACTTCTCACATGGCCGGAGGCTGCACAATTTTCTTTCAATTTCTGCGCGCATTGTAAATTTTTAATACAGATTTTATTTTTGTAAATTTGTAAAATTATCACAAATAATACGAGAAAGTTTAAGCTTTTGTAGCGCTTTCAGTTAACTCATATGACCTTTGTTTCGCTAGGGCTGATATTAAGGTTGCTATAAGACCCAAGACGGTCGGCCATCGCCAAAATAACTTCAGTTTTACGGACTACACACAGAATCTAATTTGACACTTTACAGATGTGATATAACAAAACAAAAATGCTGAAAACTGTTTTGAGAAAGCAAAAATAAAGCTTGGAATTTTTTCTCGAATAATGATGCATTGTAAATCATATTTTCTTCTTAAGAAAACATTTTAATATAGGTTATGAACATTTTGTTAGATATTAATATTTGTAAGAATGTATCGCACAAATAATCTAACAAATATACATTGTTAAATACCTTTCAAAAACTAAGATAAATCTTAAATTTTACTCTCAATTTTTATGCTTCAAAATATTTAGAGATTTTGAATCTTTTTATAGAAAAGCTTCTCCTCTATTTTGAGGTTAATGGTTCTATAGCGTTTGTGAAAGGTTCAATTCAAAGCATATTTAAAAATCAATATCTTTATATGTTCTGTATATACTAGTGTACCTGTATAGTATTATTGTTTAGCTTGTGTATTTTTTATGTAATGTGGTGTAATTTGCGTAAGCAGGAAAGCAGGCCATATGTGTTACATTAAGAAAATTTGAAAAATGTTATTTTTAATTAAAAAAATAATGAAGTTTTATATCTTGTTTTGGATCTTATTTCATACCTTGAGTACTCGAGGATTGAAACTGAAGGGGATGTAAGTTATTTAGGACCTTCGTGATCCATTCAAATTTAGCAATAACAGTTTAGCAAGATATTTGTTTAACTAAAACTTTCCAAAGCAAAATTCCTATGTTGTAAACGACTGTCTTATACCACTAATATCAACTCTTGACCTCTCTCCATAAAAATAACTTATACTGGGGGATTCTCAGGATAGTAAAAGGTACCACAATTTGAAATCACATAAGTATTTTTCTCATAATTTTACTGGTATAGTGGAACTTCTGACTCATCGCTATGCATTGCCTTGAGACGTGTTGTTTAGTTGAAAAATTCTTCGCTGGGTTACAATTCATTCAGGAGAGGAATTCCTTCCCTGAAATGCCATTAAAAACATTTCCTCTTCCGGACACAGGAGTACTGTGATACGTGATTAACACAGGAGTAGAGGAAAATCTATAAGTTTATCCTGAGAGCGCTTTTTATAGTTTTCGAGTTAAGCGGGAGATTTAAGGCTGGATCAAATTCTCATAGGTATCAACTCAAAAATTAAGTATTGTATCTCAAACACCAAAGCAAAATTTTAATTGGTAATTACATTTAGAAGAAGAAGAACAGAGCAAAACACCAGTAGTAGACACTGTTAAGAACCTTTTAGATTTTTTCTCAAAATCCTTATTCTTCAATACTAAATTTATTATGCCAAAAATCCAAAGTTGACCTTTTCCTGAATAGGCTAATTAGTTGTTCTGCGGCAGTACGTGCTTTCTAGCATTATTTGTAAAGGGTACGTAATATTATTATACTAATTCAACCCCAAAAATGACATGCAAAATCTTAGCTCTGCTCAAGCTAAGATTCGAATTGAGATCCTTAAATTTAGCAAGCTATGAGCATATCCAAATATCATCTTTACAAATAAAGTTGAACAGGTGAAACTCACAATTTCAAAAATATGTCCATGACCTTTTTTAAAGATCAAATTTGGCAAAATAGATTCATTAATAAAAAACCCTCTTCAAAACTGTAGTTGCAGAAAAACAAAAAATTAAAACATTTGAAAATTATAAACATTAAGAGAATTAAACAAAATAACGGACTTGCGCCATTTTGATAAGCGTACTTTTCTCTATCTCAAAAAAAGGAACCATTTTTTACAAAATTTAGCAAATGTCGTTGAAGCTTTTTGTAAAGTTCTCCCCGAAATCAAAATGTCCATTTCAAATTCGCAGGAATGCCGTTCGGCCAGATCGATAGGGGAATATAAATTTTGGAGAAAATCCTTTGAATGGTTTAGGCGCTTGGGCAGACAGGCGTTTTGCCGAAAATCACTTTTTCAGTATCAAGGGTCCACAAAACGAAAATTATGAGCACACAACGTGTTAAAGAAAGTAATTTACTACATATAGGACCAAGAATTATCCAATTTTTCGGTACCAGGGACCCACAGTGAGTTTATCTGGCAAACAATCGCCACTTTCGTTTTGCAGAATTGCAATATATTCTCTTTCCTACGTAAGTAATAGTAAGCAAGGAAGTAAAATGTCAAATTTTTTAGTTTGTTGTATTTAGTTATTTTGTTTTCAAACTCTAATTATGTTCTATTAGTGGCCATTTGAAGTTTTGAAAGTTTGATAATAGTTAGACTCTCCACTGACACTTTGAGAGAAGTTACACACGCCAAAAGATAATGTAACTTCTGAACGTGTTCTTTCTATATTATTCCATGGCCAATATTAATAAGTTATTTATAACGTATTATTTAAATGTAAAATAAGAAAAAAATCAATAAAATACCTTCGTTCTAATCCCCGTCGTTAGGAGGCATAAATTCCATGTCCTGTAAGTTTGAAGCAAGTGTGAAATTGATCAATATTTTCTGCCCGAAGTGTCCATTACTGACGCACTGGTCACTCGTTATCTTATATGTGGAGAGGACTTTACTCCCTTTTCTAACCTGAGAAACCGCGACTGCGTTGACAGATTCACCATTTATCGTGCAGATCTAAAGGACATGGGTTTCAACGCACAAAAAAATAAATCAGGAGCAAAGTAAAGAGCTGGAAAATACATCTAAGGCATCGAATGCAAACTGAAATGAACCTTGCGGTCGCCAGAACATTCTTAACGATTAGGGAGAAAGAACACCAGGGGCGTCGAACACGCGAAGCCTCGAGAGTAAACTCTCGAGAGACGGGTAAACTGCGAAGATAATGAATGATGGGCACGCAACTCCAGGGTGGGGTGAGATTCCTACTCATTTTGAATCGACAAAAGCATATCTTCTCGCTTTCACTACTTCGCCTACCCAGGTCGCAGAAATTGTGATAATTTATTGATTAGTAATTCCGAGCGTGTCAAATGCTGAGGTAATTAGTCCCGTAAGCGTGGTACATGTTTTATCGCGGGCGGAACTGGTGATCTTCCCCTGCTATTTATTTATTTTACGTCAAAAAAGTTAAAAATGCGTATGACGTGCTATGGGGAGAAGTGAATTGTGTGAACATTTTCAAAATTCTGTGATCCCTACACTAAGTCATATACTACTTGAATTTTGAATGAAAGAAAAGAGCTCCCATGTAATAAAATCTATTTTTAAGGATAAATAAGCAATACATTCTGGGCTTTCATCCATGTTGTCCTTCGGAATAATACTTCCTTCCGCGACAACATAGAAACGATAATTTGAATAACTGTATTTCCCACTGAATTCTAGAAGACGTGCACAGAAAATGAAGTTACATTTATGTCCAGAAGCAAAACAAGGGGCCATATCAGCATTTGCTCAATGGATCAGAGAAACTGGACGAAAAACCTGATCGAGATGGGGGTCATTGACCCAGAAGCTGCCATACAATACTTGTTACATATTGTTTAGAATTATACAGTCCAATGCTAAATAATACATTAAATATCACTGTTAAAATTAACGTTACTTTCCTTGTGATGCTCAGTATAGTCTCTAATTGTATAGAAACAGTTATGCAGCAGAAACGATTTCACTTTGGATTTAAATTTTTCTATCGAATTTAATCGTTTAATGTCATCCGGCAAAGTGTTGTAAAATAATGTACATGTATTGTATGTGAATTTTTTGTTATGAGCTGTTGATACTGTCACCTGATGAATATGATTTCTAGATCCAGTGTTATAGTAATAGACATCGGCATTTTCTGAAAATATATTCCCACCCTTAAGCAAGTCATTTTTGACAAAAACTACTGATTCGTAAATCAACAGACAAGGTAACGGTAAAATTCTTAAATGGCGATGGCGATGTTAGATGACGAGATCCGACGCCGACCTATTTCTCGGCTTGTGGGTTTTTCTCAGCCAGGTATCTTCCACCAGCGAGGCACCGCCCCAACTGGGACAAGCTCTAAGCTCCCGACTGCTCTTTCGGTATGTGTGATAGGGTAGTGCATGCAAGTATACGTATGTGTAAGGAAGGGGTGAGGATAGGACAAGGACGAGGAAGGAAAGATGGCGCGCGGTTCGCGGTCCATTTGTTAGGGTTCTGCTCCGACATTAGCCTGGTATTTATCAGATATGCCACGAAAAATTACAGATCGGAGCAGCCGGAATTTGTATTTATACTTACTAGGAAACAAACCAATGTTAAACAAGAAGAAAGGAGGAGTGGTTAGGCGGAAGAGCAGGCCTTAAGGCCTGAGCCTCGCCACAAATAAAGACAATTTTATTATTATTATTATTATTATTGTTATAAGGAGCTTCCGCCTCAGGCATCTACGCACGAATTGGAGAGTATCAAGAGTTTCTTTGAAGGATCTTGGAAGTGAAACTGACCGAAGGTTGTAAAGAGCAAACGGGTCGCGAGAAAACCAACAGTAGGCGACATGCAATCGTCGTACAACATACTGGCCTCAATGGAGATGAAACGTGTGCATGGGCAATATAGTTTTAACAAATTCTTATAAATATCATTTCTGATAACCTAAAATCATTAGAAAATATTTTTTACAAAATGTATTGAATTACAACAATATAATCTTTAAAGATTTTAAAACTAATAAGTTAATATAAAATAAATAATTTGATGTTAAAATAGATGGAAGGTTAAATGAATGAAACTTCTTGATCACCTTTCATGAAAATATCCGTCTAGTGAAATTTTACAGTTTTGTTCATTTTATGTAATTTCCAAAATCAAGGAATCGCACTTCTCGTTATATGTAATTTTGTACAGTTTTTAAAATATTTTTCAACTTTCATACGGTTATTTTATTTTGAATTAATTAAAACAATTGCGATTAGTCTCCCAAATTCGTAGCTTAATTTTAAGTAAATAAATTTTGATATAATTTGATAAAACGTTCAAGGAAATAACATGTACAAAATGAAGGATAATTAATACTATATTTCCATTAATATCAATTGCCCCGATCTATTACTTTCACAGAGATATCCATTACAAGAAAATATTTCACAGAAAAAATATGGCGTCATTTATCTCTGATAAAGTTTGATTTAATTGTGAAAAACAAATGTATTTAATAACTTACATTGCCACTAGAAATAAAAATTTATAATATCTAACAGACGAATATGAAATGGAAATTAAATCCTACTTGAGTATGAAGAATACGAATCCTTACAACACGAGCGAATATTAATATCCATGACATCCAGTTTTATACAGTACTTTTTCTGTGAAAGAAGCAAAACACTTTTTCTTACTGGTGCGTTATTGGCTTTGATCATTATTACCTAGATATCGAGAAAGTATTGCTTTGATTCGGAGCTAGATATACACTGCATGGATCGCTTACCCAGTCCCCTGCCACTAGATAGGCCGGGGCCTGTTCTTATTTGAATTGTATTTGAATTTGAATTCCGCCATCTTAGCCCCGTGGTGGGCCAATAGCGTCGAAGGGCGCAAAGGCGCGGTGCGCGAAATCTACAGGCCGCACCTGAATATTATTCACTTGCTTTATGCGTAAACGTAATGGTTTCCTGTGATCGTTTTTGCGTTTGTGTGTTTCTGAGTTTCTGAGACGATGCTCTGTGCTGTAAACTCGAACTGCCCCAATTTAGGCGTTGTTTGGTACCCAATTGCCCAAACAACAAAAACATAAGGAGTGGACGGCAATTCTTCAGGTTTCCAACAGATCCTGAAAGGTAAGCGATATGAAATGCTTAGCATGGTTCCATAAAAATTATTTAATGTACTATTTAGTGATATAGTAAATTAACTATGTCACTAAATAGTACATGAAATTAATTTAAATAATGTAATTATATGTCAGGTTATTGTAAACACAATTATTATGAACATCCAATGTAGTAAAGTCATGAAAACACTGGTTGCTTTAATAATCATGTAATTGATAAGTTATAATAGCTATAATAACATTTAGGTGATTTTGATATAACTATAATAGCTTTTTTTTCATTTTAGGTATGGTTAGTGCTAAATGAACCCTATATGATGACAAATGCCATATTGCCATATTATTTTTTTTTTTCAAAAATTACAGTAATTTCTGTGACTTGTCTTTCATGTCGGTAATACTTTAAATGCGATTTCTACACGGTGTTATATTTATGAGTACATGCGCTTTAAATAATGTGAAGTAAAGTTTCTGAAAACTCAACACTTCTTTGTTCAAATGAGCTCAAAATAACTCATTTTCAGAATAGCTTAAACGCTATTTTCTCAAAGGTGGCTACAATTTCTTTCTTTAAACTATTTCAACGGATAGTGGTAATAACACTGTTTAATATGATGTAATGTTCATTTTTGAGTATTCTTTTGTTTTCCCAAAAATTGCACAATTTTTTTTCTCTTCAATATCTCATGCCAGTAATATGCACATTTCAATGGATATATTATTGAATTTGTGAGTGGAAGTTCTTCAAATTACTTCAAGTGAAGTTTTTCGAAAACTCAAATAGAATCCGGAGAAAAGAGCTTCAATTTCGCATTTACAGTAACGCTTAACTGGTGAGCCATTTTTTTAAAAACAGCTTCAAATTTTTCAATCAAATTGCTATTTAAGGCAAGGTTAGGTTCTTTAATACTCTTAAAATAATATTTCGGTTCTACTATTTGGTAATCAAAGAGTTGAGAAAATGGCAAAAAAATGTATTTTGGGCAGCGATAGATGCCAGCTGGCAAGAGGATGAGGGAAGACCATAGAGCCGGTCCGCACCAAAGGAAATTAGAAAACTTAACTTCGAGAAAGTCTGTACTATTCTGTAGCACTTCCAGTTACTGTATGTAATTTAGTAAATCCAAACTACAGGACCACTTGCTTGTAGACATGTATCAAATTGAAGTTTTTTGGGATTCAATTTAATAAATAAAAAATTGTATTTTTAAGGGATAATCATTTGGTGTTTCTGTAGCAGTAAATTTTTATCTCAGGTTCTTTTGGCCCACTTTCTGTCTTGTGAACTATTTTAAGTCTTTGTGTAACAGTTTGGCATTTTTACCACGAAGCATTAGCTATTTTCTAAACATATTTCTGATGGTTCTTGAGATGTCTGTTGGGTATAATCTCCTGTGTATGATAAGTGCTTTTATTGAGTTATATTGTTTTGCAGAAATTGTGTGCGTTATGTCACATAACATGATTGAGAAAGACATGAAAATATTTTTTTAGTAATTGAAAAACTGTTCAATACCTGTATCAAATGTTGAGTAATTCTGGATGTATTATCGGCCTTTGGATTTTCATCCACGGTCCATTGAGCAACTAGCCATGCTTTTGGACAAATATGTAGCCTGTGATATCGGAATATTAGTGAAACCTACTAAGTCCAAAAACTCTTTGAGATAAATGTAGTTGGAGTAGAATCACGTAATTTTTGTTTACTTAGTTCATCACTTGTACGAGGTAGGAGATAAAACATGTTTCTTGTAATGCAGTTTAATGTGTAATATTGCTTTTTGAAGAAAGCAAGCAAAAAAAGATAGATTTTGTGGACTGTTTGTGCAGATGCAAGTTTGTTTATTTATAAAACTTATCAATAATATTCATTTGTATTGTATACGTACCTTCGTAGCAATTTTGATAATAGGCTGAAATTTGACAGGTGTTGAAAGCTGGAATATCATTTTTAATAATGATGCAAAATTAAAGAAGTAGTCACTAGTTATATTTGGACAATTGTCTAAATTCATGGTTTCAATATTTAGTCAATGGCAAAGTAAAATAATCTATGTCTGATTACTTGCTTACATTTGTTTTGTAAAAAATTGTATTATGCGTATTATTGTTTATATTGTGTTATTTACATAATTTAGAAATAAATATTGTGTTTATGAAATAACTTTTTATTTTGCAATCCCTGGACAATTCCATTCAGTGACTTAGGATTCCAAATCCTATTATTTTAGTCTTCTAAATTGCCTAGCGTATTTATTTTACATGAAAATAATGAATTAATTTGACGCCATTTTGAAAAGAACTTCATTTTAAATTTCCCGGTCGTCATTACACGCCACCTCCATTGGTAGAACGCCCTTCGACGCTATTGGCTCAAGCTGGGGCTAAGATGGATGCTTCCCCCTCCATGAAAATTAGAAATTTGAATAAGAGCGTTGGGATTAACATTGAGTGCCGTCTCTATTAGTATACTCTCTGCGCTTACCTGAATCGAGAGGATCGTGGTAACGAGGAAAATATGAAAACAGCTTTTGCTGGTGTACTTTGCAGAACGTGTAAATATAAACGACGTTTACATTTATAATGCTAAGACGAAATATTTTTCATGTAAAACATGTAATTTATTCATATCAAATATTCCATGTTGTTCCAATAGCTAGCTTCACGTGTGCTTCAATTTAGCTGTATTCATTCATTGTTTGTATGTAGTTGAAGTAGGTATCTAATCTGTGATGTACTACATTTTTATACTTTCACGTTACCGCTACCGCGGTACAGAGAAACTTATCTAATGCTGTGCGAAAAAACGCCGAATTTTCCGCAGAGAAAAATTTATTTACAGAGACCTGGAAACAGAATGGATAAATCCAGATACTAAATTTAGAAAAAAATATCTAAAAGGTGTTGTAGCCAGAATACATGTATTGTGGGTCCTTAATACCGAAAAATCGATTGACAGCAAAATGTCTGCCCGTCCCTGTTTGTGAACAACGCTAGCGGCTAAATACTTGTGCCAGTTTTATCCAAAATTGATATTCCCCGATCGATTATGCTGATGTTGCGGCCCATTGAATTTGCAACCGATATTTTCATTTGGGGAATACTTTACATGCACACCCTGGGTCATTTTCAAAAAAAATGGTTCCAACGTTTTTGTTTAAACTTTGTTATTGAATAGTCTGAAGGACGTTTAAGAAAATGGTGCAGGCCAATTCATGCCATGTTCAATTTTTTTGAAAATATGAATATTTTCTTCGAATTTCTGTGTCAAACAGGCAATTTTTATTTTCTTTAAACATTTTTTTCTTAAAAACGGGACATGTTTTTATTAAATTGGAAACTAAGATAACGTAAAGGACGCTTTAGAGAATGGTATAAGTCTCGTGTTCGTCGAAATGCCTGATTTTATGTAAAATTTTAAGAAATTATAATTTTCTCTTCCTACAACTACAATTGTGAAGATACAATTTTTTCTTGAAGAAATGTGTTCATCAAAAACAGATCTTCAAATAAGGTCATATTAAATTTTTTGAAAATGAGTATTTTTTCGGTAATTTGGCGAATCGTCCTTTCCAAGTTTACTGCATTTCGTCTTCAGCGTCTTCCTACAAATACAATTGTGAAGATACCCTTTTTTGTCTTAATAAAGTGTTTTTATCAAAATTATCTTCAAATAAGTTCATGCTATATTTTAAAAAATTAAGTATTTTTAGTATAATTTGGGGACAAAATAAACACCGAATTTACTGTGCTTCGTGATCGTAATTCCACAGTTGGATGCGTCGTAAGTCAGAATTTGTATATTATTTCGTATTTCTTTGCTTCTTACATTCGACCTATCATTATACATTTACACATTAATATTTTAGAGATTATTTAAATCCTACTTGAAATATATGAAATAAAGATTGCTAGTTTGCAGGGAATATCAGATTGGAATGCAACAATGACACTCCGGGCCCCGTATCGGTAGCAGAATTTCTGTGAAACACGTCTCATTGTTGGGATATATGAAATGCAGTTATAATAATTGTCAAATATGTGTTGATATTTGTTTGAAAATATTTAGTTTTCTAACCAAATGATATACGATTTTATAATGAGGTTTACAAAAAATGATGACCGAGATGTGAGAATTCGGAGAGAAATTGATATAAATCATGGTGGAAATAGTATTTCCACCATGAATGCGTAAAATGCATAAAATCGTTAATTGTAATTTGTAAATTAATGAATCGATTAGTAATTATATTTTAAGAAAATTTATCAAGATAATGCAAAACATTTCTAATTTTCTGACTTGTTAAATTTTATTTATTAAACTTTGCGTTTAAGTTAAATTTAGTTGTTATTTTAAAGAAATCAGAAAAAAAGCACATTCATCAACTGAAGTAACGATAACGTTTTCAAAAATTAAATACAGAAGAATGTAATACACACGATTTTTGCACAAAAAAATGCAACTACTTAATCGAAGATATCTCAATTCTTTTATTTTCTTCTAATGAATGACAAAATAAATAAAATTACCTTTTACAAAAATATTTTCATAAAATATAGATATCAATAACAGATCTTTAAATGAACACTATCGAATAGAGAGACGAGGAATTCCATTGCTTAAGTTCAAAAGTAGAGATATACTTTCATATTTTGTTTGTCTTGAAAATTAATATTTGAATTAAAAAATTGGAGCTAAAAATCGGAAAAATTAATCGATGTGTACATTAATTGGTGGAAAAATAAGAGATTTCTTTTTGTTTTCGATTAATCGTATAAAATTAATCGATTGTAGTACTAATCGCAATTATATCGCCCATTCCTAATTAACACCCTTATAGCGTCCTTGGGGCATAAATAACTATTGTAGTAAATTCATCGTAGCAGACATTTGAAAACGCACTGCGTACGTGCTATTTTTTGCACAGTATGCTCCCGGCTGGAGGCGCCACCGGTCGCTTTATGGCGGGTGGCAACGGGCGCGGCCCCTGACACGCATCCCGCGACGATTTGCACACTGTAAATTCTTTGGATTTCCCGCTGCCGTGCTACTTCCTTTCTCGGCTTTCGCACTAAAGTGGGTCATGCTCTAGGCGAAGACAGTTCCATTTCAGTGACCGACGGACCCCTTACAATGTTATTCCAAACGGGTTTGTTTACTGAAAGCGGACTGTTGTCGATTGAAGTGAAGAAAATCTAATTTTCTCGAATGCACGTACAATTTTGCAGTCACGCAATTTTGCAGTAATTTTTTAATAATAATATTTATTCCCAACTTTTTTTTACGGAAATAATGTACATTGTTGTTTCTTGGACTTACTAACCATCGATAACCAGTTGTGATGGTTAGTAATACTGAATTTATTATCTGTCCACTTCTACATAGTATTTTTAAGTGTGGCGTGTTTTTTACAATATTATTATTTTTAACATTTACAATATAAGTTTTTGTGAACGTACAAAATAAAAAACCTAGCTTTAAATCATACAAGAAGTGAAGATTTACAGAGATGCAATAGGTATATTTACTTAGACAAAATATATATTTTCATAAATGAATTTATATTTAATTTATACAGCAAAACATTTTTATTGCAATATTTCAGTAAACTTGTTAAACTTCTGTTACTTTACGTTAACTTCTGTTATCATTATCATCATGTTTTAAAATCCAAATCTTTATCTTGTGTTTGAAAATATTTAAGGATTTACTATGTTTCAGAGCTAATGGTAATTGATTATGTATTTGAGGCCCAATGAACACCAAGGTTCTTGATATTAGAGATTTATGAATTTTGGACTTTTTAATTTGATTAGTGGTTTTATTCGTGTACGGTAATTGTGAAATATTCTTTCAGTTAAATTATTTCCGCTTTCGAAATAAAAAATATTTGTAGAACTTTATAAACAAAAGATGTAATGGTAAAATATTCAGTTGTTTATAAAGAGGAAGTGAAGAAGCAGTCTTATTTTTTATAGATAATACGGACAAATTTGTTTTGACTTATTCTTAGTTTCTTAATAAACGTCTTGAATGTGCCTCCCCATATTTGGATTCCGTATTGCAGTTTTGAATTGATTAGTGCGTAATATAGAATTCTAAGTGTTTGGATATCGTCAAACTTTCTCCTAATATTTCGCTTGACATGTAAGACAACTAACGACCAGACATTTTATCCTACAAACAGAACACATTAAGTCAATATATTGTATATATCCAGCATAAGTATCAAAGCTCAGTAAAAGCGAAAGCTTACGGATGCGTCCTAGAAACACATCAACACATGACATCTACACATGCTTCTGTCTTCATCCAACCCATGAAAAATTTGTAGTGCATGAAGCAAGCCCTTGACAGGTTTTCTCGGAGTTCTTTCGTTTCTCCTGCCACTTACATCACCATTTATAAATTCATCAGTATAGCTTGACTGGTTGATTAGTGTTTCCGGGCGCGTCATTATGCCCGTACGTTTAGTGTATATCTTAATCGCGGAATGTAGCGGTGTTCTTCCCGCTATGCATGGTGATTTCCGGCGTCGACCTACACATAGGCTTACGGTGTTTTTTCAACCAGGTCCTTCCCACCGGTGAAGTACCACCCCAGCCAGGACAAGCTCTAAGATCCCGACATGTGGAAATGTAGTGCATGCGAGTGTGTGTGTGAGTAAGGGGAGAGGATAGGAAAAGGAATGGGAAGGAAATATTGCGCACGGTACAAAACCTACTTTTTAGGGTTCTGCTCCGCCATTCACTTGACGTTGATCGGAGAAACTTCAGAAAACTATCGATCAGAGCAGCTGGCGCCTAGAATTCTTCAGACAGCCGCTGTACTCGTCCCAGCCATGTCGTGTCAAAACTCCTGTCAGTGTCGGAAGTCGAACTCTAGAACCTCTCAATCAGAGGCACTGCAGTAACATCAAAGAACCACCTAAGACGGCATCATCATCATCATCATCATGGCCATCATCTACTCATTCGATTGTTTGATTGATGTTTTCGTGTTTCCGGGCGCGTCAAGTGCTTTGGTCATTAGTCCCGTTAGTGTAGTGCATGTTTTTTCTCGGGAGATGGCGGTGATCTTTCCCGCTGGATGGCGAGATTTGGCGCCGACCTACCGTCGGCCAGTGGGGTTTCCCCTCTAACCAGGACTCTCCCACCAGCGGGGCACCGCCCCAGCCGGGACAAGCTCTAAGCTCCCGACCGGTCTCCCGGAATATGTGGTAGTGTAGTGCATGTTAGTGTAAGTGTGTGTGTAAGGGGAGAGGATAGAACAAGGAAGAGGAAGGAAAGATCGCGCGCGGTCCGTGACTCGTTTGTTAGGGTACTGCTCCGGCATTCGCGTGGTGTTGATCGGAGAAACCACGGAAAACTACCGATCAGAGCAGCCGGCCTCTAGAATTCTCATTCAGACAGCAACTGAATTCGACCTAGCTGAAAAGCTTGTGTCAAAAATCCTGCCGCCGTCAGGACTCGAACCTAGGACCTCCCGGACAGAGGCGCTGCAGTGACATCAGTTAATGCACTGAGCTATCGCTCCCGGTTACTCATTCGATGATAACTCATGGGCCTCCGTGACCTTAGCCAACCACCATTCTGTCGACGAAGTTGCCTTGGCTGCGGCAAGGCTTCTAAACTTCAATAAATAAATACGTCGCAAACATGCGTGACCGCCAAATGGTTCTGGCGACTGAGGGGTTGGGTGCTATTGGGTATTTTTACTCGCCAGCGAGAGTGGTGCGATTTCTCCGTTGAGAGAGAAGAAGCGATGAGAGAGCCACCCTTGCGAGTCATCTTCTGGGAGGGAAAGCAGCCCCCGGCGAGGAGCGGGTCGGCGACTGGGTCGTCTGTGCTCGCTTAAGAGCAGCTTCTCTGTGCTCGCCACCGGGAGTCGCCGCCATGACTTGCACGCGAATCGCCTCGTCCTCGTCGCCGCTGAGGACGGGTCTGGGCCTGGGTTTGCTCCTGGCGCTGGCGTCGGCGGCGCCCTCGGCCCTCACCTCAACGCTGGACTCAACAACGACCTCCAATCCGCCTTCAAGTGCAGAGGTTTTTTCAACCCCTTCCTCTGATGTTGTTTTCTCAACCCCGTCCTCTGGTGATTCTTTCACAACCCCGTCCTCAGATGATCCTTTTTCAACCCCGTCCGCAGATGATCCTTTCTCAACCCTGCCCTCAGATGACCCTTCTTCAACCCTATTCTCAGATGATCCTTCCTCAACCCCATCCTCAGATGATCCTTCCCCAGCTCAGTCCTTAGAAGATCCTTCCCCAAGCCAGTCCTCAGAAGATCCTTCCCCAAACACGTTCTCAGATAATCCTTCCTCAACAGTACCCTCAGTTTCTTCACCTTCCCAGTTTTCAGCTCCTTCCTCAACTACGGGATCAGCATCATCTGCGTCCTCATATCCTTCGTCTTCAGTTCCATCCTCGACTCCCTCCTCGGCTCCGTCCACAAGCCCTGGAACTGCCCTGACTCCGCCCCGCCCTGTCGTCGCCTCCTCACCAACCAACGCCACCAGGAAGAAGCCGCAGCTACGTAAGTGTCTTACGTAGAAATATTCGTAAATTACTCAGGGAGAAGTTCGCTTTTGTCAGATGTCACTAATATCGACATTCATGGTTGTATTTAAAATTAAACTCGAAAGGCTGTAGCGGTTTGCTTTCAAAATTTCTAACTTCCTCATAATATTGTGGACATTTATATAAGCGTTATTAACAGTTCGTAGAGATGAAATGAAATTTGGCCTGAAGTATACGTTAGATTTATTGATGACAAGTTGCTTTACGATCTTATGATGTGATATGATACTACATCTTTACGTATCTCTGTATTAGTAAATATTACACCTTTAATTTACATGTTTCTCAAAAGATGCAATTTGACTAGAAAAAAAAATTCAGTAAAGTTGAAGCTAAAAATTCATTTTTCTACTAGGGAACAGCTACTATGTCGAAACCATGATAAAAATAGCAATTCTAACACGAGTGTTTTGAAATAATAAACAAGATTCTCACAGCAGTGTTAATCGTGGTGTTCATATGTTTATATTTCAATAAATATTTAATCCTAGATTACAAAAGCGTCGTCTGTCAGGCGACGCAACTAGTGCCAAAAGCTTCCTCCACCCACTTCCCCTTACTCCCCGTTTTTGAAACTATGTACCTTCATTGTGTGACTATCCAGGGAAATACACACAACCTTGTGTGCGTGCCTATTTCCGATGTTCGGCAACACGCGTCATCCAACAGACTACGTAATTACGTACGCCTTCGTAATTACATCAGTTTTTTTGCGCTACATTGCCTAATATTGTGAGTAATGAATACATTGTCTGAAGCATTAAGTGTTGTTCTGAACAATCAGCAATCATAATGGGACGACGGCGATTATAAAAAAGGTCGCATGACGAGGTAATTACTGTGAACGCTTCTCAAACGCCATGCGTGGACAGCACCAATCAAGTGTAAGCTGTGAGAGTCAAGTTATTTAGGTGTACCTATGAAAACCTTTAAAATGAATTTTGTAACTCCTTATCAAACAACTAAATCAATTAAATCTACTATTTTACTGTAAAATTGAATTTTTTCTTTATTTTTACCCAATGTAGGCTGTCAGACTACGCCTTTTCAATAACGCTTGGTGCAGTCTGGTACTGTCTGGGCACTGACCTCATATTGATCGGAGAAACCACGGAAAACTACTGATCACAGCACTCGTTCGCTAGAATTCTCCTCCGGACAGCGACTGAATTTACCTTAGCTATATTACTAGTGTCGAAAATCTGTCCATGAAGGAATTCGAACCCTTGATCCTCTCGGTCAGATGGTCTGGCCGAGATCCGAGATAAACTCCAGTTACTTTTACGAAGGCGGAATCTTTACACTCGCCTCTAAGAACTCGTTCTCAGCCGTATTTTTTTCCTGAAGCTGCCAATAAATTCATTCAGCGTCGACAAGCCAAACGAGGTTCGGTTTCAATTTACTTTCATTTTAACCTGCACTTGTATACTGTCATATACTGTATTTCTAGATATAATCTAACGTTGTGTGATTTTTGGACTTTTCCAGCTCGCAGTGTGAAAGTGTGCAGTGCTAAAGATCCAGAGCTTGACATCTGCTTCAGAGAATCTGCAAATAAGATGCTCAAATACATTCTTCCAGGTAAATAATAGTAATTTTACGTCACTTGACCTACAGGATGTGTCAAATCTAGTCAGATATTTCGGAAAACATGATTAAGTACTTGAGAACATCGTACATGTAAGGGTTATTGGAAACCCAAAATTGAAACCATGTGATTTTAATGTTTAGATTATTTCTAAATTCAATAAACCTCGCTCAATATTTATAAGACATAAAATGATCAATGGAAACCATAATATTTTCTAGCAATAGAAACTATTCTACTTTAGGGTAACTAGTATTTTGGTGTGATGAACACTGTACATATAACATTAACGCTCATATTGGTATAATATTATAGCATAATTATTAAAAAATTAAAACGAAATTCGTTTTAATAATCGAAAGTTATCGAAACATTCGCTATAAACATTTTTAGTAGCTATTATTAGCAAGACTCCTATGAATAGTTTTATTTACGCTTTTAGCAAATCTATCAATTAGTTCAATGTGGTATTTGTATTTGAACCGCCAGAATCTTGAGATTAATGTTTAGATTTATTTTTGGAGGTGTGTCAATGTTGCAACTCTTGAACAGTATCGATGAGTGGTTATCTACAAAGTCGTATTTACGTTCAGTACCATAGTGAATAGAGCGTTTTTGCGAGTCATGAATTTGAAAGACGCAACGCAATTCCGAAGAAAATTATACTGCACATGCGTCGCCATCCAATGACAGGTGTCGATTGACGGATCCCATCATTCTTCCGGTTTTGTTTTCAAAGATTTTAAGGTCTCCACTTTTGCCGTTTTATTCGCAACCAATTCTCACAAATTCGGCACTAATTTGTGTGTAAACCTGATCGAGATGGGGGTCAATGACCCCCATCTCGAACAGGTTTTTCGTCCAGTTTCCCTGATCCATTGAGCAAATGCTGAGATGGCCCCTTGTTTTGCTTCTGGACATAAATGTAACTTCATTTTCTGTGCACGTCTTCTAGAATTCAGTGGGAAATACAATTATTCAAATTATCGTTTCCATGTTGTCGCGGCAGGAAGTAATAAGAGCCAAAATTTATTGCTTATTTATCCTTGAAAATAGATTTTATTACATGGGAGTTTTTTTGTTTGTTTTTTTCTCCTTTTCAAAATTCAAAATTTATTGCTTATTTATCCTTGAAAATAGATTTTATTACATGGGAGTTTTTTTGTTTTGTTTTTCTCCCTTTCAAAATTCAAAATTTAAGTAGTATATGACTTAGTGTAGGGATCACAGAATTTTGAAAATGTGCACACAATTCACTTTTCCCCATAGCACGTCATACGCAGTTTTTTAACTGTTTTTTTGACGTAAAATAAATAAATAAATAAATAAATAAATAAATAAATAAATAAATAAATAAATAAATAAATAAATTTGCGTACAATAATCATGTGAATAAAGAAAAATGCAATTCGTATAGTCTAGTGGCCAAATAATAGGGCAAGACTTCATGATTAATCACCTAATACAAATGGGTCAGGGATACACTAACACAGTTGTTTATTATTTGGAGGTTGTGTGTATGTTGAGACTGCATTGTTCGCCACAAAAAATATTTATGCATATACAGATGGAGACAAATGCTATTTATTCCACCTAATCAGCCTAAGGAATGTTTTTATAGTAAAATTGCGTGGTTACATTCTACGTTTTATAGGTATGTAGCTATACTTTTCTTTGGAGATATAAACATTTACATTTCATTATCCCACAATACCATCAGACTTCTTAAATTATATTACTAATTTGTAAACCTTGTAAAAACAAAAATCATCTCAGAACATAGACAAATATTCAATAAATGCTTTTAGGAATTGCGAGACATTTTTCGCCCCAAGTCGTTGCTAGTTTTACGTTGGTTTTTGACAGAACGACACGCAGAAAATATTTTTTTTCCAAATACGTTATTTCCTATGAACGACCAATATTATCTACTACCACTTTGGATTTCCCGACATGCAACACCTTTTTAAAAGAGACATGTTTACGTGAAAATCGCATGCTATTGTCAGCGTTCTCAATGAGAACGCTGACGGTTGGTGGCGCTGGTGTTCAGGGAAGCGGCGGCTGGGGTTGGTGCGCCTGGAGCCGCTGCTGGTGCCTTCCTTGCAGCTGCAGAGGGGCAACGCCTTCATGCCGGCCCTCGCCCTCAACCTGAGCGACTCGCGGCAGCTGGGCTGGGCTCGGGCCTCCCTGCTCGACGCCAGGTCAGTCAGCGCTTATTCTCTTTTTTTGTCGGACACACGGTTGGTTGGTTGTTAGTGATTCCGGTCGGGTCAGCTACTAGGGTCTTTAGTCCCGTAGGTGTATGGCATGTTTTCCCAGGGACATGGTTGGTTGGTTGTTAGTGATTCCGGGCGCGTCTACTACTAAGGTAGCCCCGTAAGTGTAGTGCATGTTTTCTTCGGGAGATGGCGGTGATCTTCCCCCGCTGGATATCGAGATCCGGCGTCGAATTACCGTCGGCTAGCAGAGTTTTCCCCTATCAGGTATCTCCCACCAGCGGAACATCGCCCCAGCCGTGACAAGCCCCCGACCGGTCTCCTGGTATGAGTGGAAGTGTAGTGCATGTTAGTGTAAGTAGAGGATAGGACAAGGAAGAGGTAGAAAAGATAGCACGCGGTTCCTTTGTTGCTCCGGCATTCGCCTGGTGTTGATGGAGAAACTATAGAAAACTACCGATCAGGGAAGCCGACCACTAGAATTCTCCTCCAGACAGCGACTGAATTCGACCTAGCTGAAAAGCTAGTGTCGAAAATCTTGCCAATATCGGGACTCGAACCTAGTTCCTCCCGGCCATATGCACTGCAGTGTCATCAGCTGATTCACTAAACCTCTTCTCCCGGTGGCGGATACCCGGAAACAGAGAATGTTGCGGATGTCGCTACATGACGTTTAATAAATTATATCATCAAATCCAGAACAACTCGAACTACTTTTTACTCTCCCGCTCTTCCTTCGTAAAAAGAGAAGATATGTAATCGTGAAATATCGCAATTTGGTCAACAAGTCATGAAGGGACCCAGAACTATAAGTAATGTATTTTAAGAAAGTGAATTTTTCAATTGCAGAGTGAACCTGGAGAACTTCACCATACTGGCCGATCTGTTCTTCCCGCTGTTCCGGATGAGTGGGCATTACGAGGTGGATGGGGAGCTACTTGGATTCATCCCCCTCAAGGGCAACGGACTTTACAACGTCCAAGCAGGCTAGTTTATTTATTTTTTATGTACTTTTTTTTAAAATTTACTCTTAATTAATTTGCTGGGGTTTACAGAACCATCAACAATAAAGATCAGTGAGAGTAGTGACGACAAATTTTATAAAAAAATGGATATATCGATCACCACAAGCTGTACGATGTCGATGAAAACAGCGATGTTTAAAATTGTTAATTAATGTATGATGAAACAGATGGTACTTTCCCATCCTGTTTCCATATTTAATTAGAGTACTTAAATGAAATAGCGGTATTTTTTAGTGTATGGTGACATATAAGTTATATGTTCATAATTTTCATCGATTGTAAAGAAGGAAACAAACAAAAAGGACATTATGTTTTCTATTATTCCATTTATTTACTTTCGCTAGCGTTGTTCACAGACAGACTGACGGACAGGCGGACGGACGGACATTTTGCTGTCAATAGCTTTTTCGCTGCCAGAGCCCTGTAATAAGCGTTTTTCTTCAAACAATTGACCGTTTTGTGGCGCAACATTATATAACTTTCTCTCTATTGTATAAGCGGTGGCGAGAAAGTAATATATCAATCTGAGAAAACATCAGAAACACAACCTAGATGCGTTTTCAGATCGACTATCATCGTTGTTTCTGGAAAATATCAATGTATTAAAACAAAGCTTAGGCTCGATCTCTGAAAATATGTCGGCTAGCTTACTTGGGCTGTGTAGCTGAAACTTTTTGAATTCAGCACCGCATGCCTCGAATTTGACTTCTAAAACTTCTTACATTTTTAATCCTAAAATTTCTTCTTTTTTAGAAAACTGTCGATTTGGTGTCACCTTCCAAGGACACCCTGAACATCGCAAAACCGGCCGTCATTTGAAGCTGGACAATCTCTCCTTTGAATCCAAGTTCGGTCGCATTCATTTTGACTTAAAGAACCTCTTTGGGAATGAAAAATTGTGTAAGTAAGCTTTGCTAAAATATTTAATCTAATGTTGGTATTGTAAAACGAAACAAAATAAGACGATTGACATGGTCATGTTGCGAATTGCGAACTTCCTCGTGGAGGTTACAGAAAAAAACCCAACATATAAGTATTTGAAGTAACGCGTTTATATTCCACTTCGTAGCACGCGTGGGAATTTGACATTTCAGAAACATTCAGTACGAGTTTCAAATTTTACATTACGCCTACCATTAATATTATAAACTAGTTTCATTCGACTTGTTTGAAAAAAAACACTATTAAGGTGAATGTTAATTTTAGAGTTTTTCTCGAAGTTAGGACATTCAGGTGTCATCATGTATTATTTGATGTTACGCACGTTGACTTGTTTATGTACATTGACAATAGTGTGTCAATGTAATAGTGCTGTAGAAAAGGCACCAAGCTTGACAAAAATGAGTTGATTTGCTTACGCAAATGATTCTTGACTCGCACTATGAAATTTGAGACGCATGTGGCCCTTGGACTCGCACTGACTTGACCTTTCAGAGTTTGGGAGGAAAGGTGGCGGGCACGTCATGACTCCGTGGTCCCATTGTCAGCGCTTTCCTCCCCCTGTCGGAGCAGACTGCTAACCCTGTCGGCAGGCAAGTGACAGGAAGGAAAGCTTATTTCTTGAGGTGCTCATGGCATTTTGGAAAGCTCTGACCATGCAGAATGGCATGACCATGCTGACTATGCAGAAACTAACATCCGTGCCCGAGGCGGTATTCGAATCCGCACTTTGAGACGAAACTGCCAAGGGGCGTCCACCTCATCGATGTCTAATTTGAATGTATTTTAAATGACTTGACTTCCCTGTGTGTAGCAAACCTGACGAACGCGCTGATGAACCAGCACAGTAAAGTGCTAGGCGAGCAGGCGGGGCCTGCTGTGGACCTGGTGTTCTCCGAGCTGTACCAAGGCCTCCTGCAGCGCTTCTTCGACGTAATGGTTCTCGACGACCTCTTCCCAGACCTCCCTTCGACGCCACAGAACGCGCTCTAACAAAACTCTACTGCATCGTTTTTTACTTATTTATGTATTTATTTATTTGTTTATTAATTTATTTACGAAAGAAAAACGTTGCGAACAAACAATTTTTATTTCAATATTGAGTCCTTCTTCTGTTTCTTTCATTCTTTCATTCATTGGTTCATTCATTCCTTCCCCTTTAATATTTTCATTCATATATTCATTGGTTAAGTTATAAACAATTGTTTCTCAAATATATTTTAATAAGATACTTATCCCCCTTCAATCTATTGCTCCAAAATATTTGTATATCAGGTTTTAGAGTTTCAAATTGGCGCCTGATGTAGTGATGTTGAACTTCGTGTCCTTTGGAAAGGATGTCGAACATAAAGAGTACAAAATATCAGATATTTATGTTTAAAAATAATGCAAAGTTTTTAGTTGTGTGAGATAGTTTGCATAGAGAGAATTTTTCCAACTTAAATTCTCGAAAAATACAATTTCTAAAGAAAAGTTCAGAACGCGCCACGATTTGTTTTTTGAATTTGACTTTCGGAATATCTAAGAAGAACAGTCTTTTCAGAATAATCTGGGAGAAAAAAAGTGGAACTGTACAGTAGTAAATAGTTCCTTGGAATTGTTTTTTGCCAAATTTTTATTTTCAAATTGACAACTCGTTTAAATACAAATATATCCATGACTAATTTTTCAAGAGGAATGAAACGTTTTCCTTACATCCCGCAAGAAATTAAAACATATTTTTAATTTAAGAGCGCTCCCTTCATCAATGTGCGCTTTTCATTGATAGATAAGTGGTCTTAGCGCGTCAACTGCTAAGATCATTAGTCCCGTAAATGCAAGGCATGCGTTTTCTTCGAGAAGTGACGGAGAGCTCCCCTCGTTGGATGGTGAGATCTGGCGCCGACCTACCATCGGCTAAAGGGGTTTCCCCCACCAGCAAGGTACCGCTCCAGCCGAGAAGAGCTCAAAGCTCGCGACTGGTCTCCCGACAAGTGTGGTAGTGTAGTGCATATTAGTGTGTGTGTGTGTGTGTGTGTGTAAGTAAGGGGTGAGGATAGAACAAAGAAGAGGAAGGAAAGATCGGGCGAGGTGCGTGGCCCGTTTGTTAGGGAACTGCTCTGGCATTCGCCTGCTGTTGATGGGAGAAATCACGGAAAACTACTGAGCAGCCGGTCGCTAGAACTCTAGCTCAGACGGCGACCGAACTCGACCTAGCCAACTAGCTAGTGTCGAAAATACTGCCACCGTCGGAACTCGAACCTAGGATCTTCCGGTCAGAGGCACTGCGGTCACATCAAGGAAGCCCTGAGCCACCTCTCCCGGTGAAGGCTTGTAGAATGTGCGGTCTTTATTTGTAGAGCACATTCCGCGCGTCTTCTCCTTCTCCTCCTTCTTCTCCTTCTTCTCCTCCTTCTCCTTCTTCTTCTCCTTCTTCTCCTTCTTCTCCTTCTTCTCCTTCTTCTTCTTCGTCTTTCCCGCTTGGTGGGTCGTGTGGCACCTCGGCATCTCTCCAGTCTGTCTGTTCCTGTGTTGTAGAGCTTCTCAAGCCTCATCAGTGCTCTAAGGCATTGAATTTTCCTCCCTATTGGTTTTGTAGACCTTTTCTCTTCTATTGTTTGAACTTGTTCTCTCCCCATCACGCCTGACTGCCCACGCCGCGTACTTGAACGTTTGTGTGTGTGTGTGTGTGTGTGTGTGTGTGTGTGTGTGTGTGTGTGTGTGTGTGTGTGTGTGTGCCGTGGTACGGTTCGGGCTTTTCCAACCCACCGCGCATCACCTAACAAAAAAATTCTTTCCCTTTCCTTCCCTTTGTCCAAATGGAGATACGAGAAGGGCAAGTATGGCATGGACAAGCAAGGTAAGTGGGTCTCCAGACCGCGACATGTGACCCATCCGCCGCTACCGCACCTAAACGTTAAAACGGCCAACGCTTAACGGCAAAATGCTCCACGGTAACGGTAAAACGGTAAAACGTCGCCACGGGCCTTTGGGCTTCAGCGGCAGGTGGGAGGTGCTGTGGACTGAAGGGGGAAGATCCACCTTAAAAAATTCCATTTTTGAAAAATATTTTTTTATCTATGCCTTAATTATTCAGATATATTTTGGAAAATTATTTCGATTTCTGCAATTGATTGATGATTTTAAAGGTATGTCGCTGCATCATTCATCTGTTAGAGTAGTAACTCAGAGTAGAGTAGTTATAACTCAAAAAATAATCACGTTAAAATTATTTCATGGATGCATGTAAATAAGTATTATGTATTAAACCATGCTATATCATACACTTCAGTTTAATAGTTTTTGTGATAAAAAAATTGTAAAACTGAAAAAACTATTAATAATCAATTAATTAATTTTGGATTCAAATTAAAAATATTACTCATTTAGAGATCTAAATGAAAGAGCGTGGATTCGTACCTGTAAGAATTGACAACAAATTAAAAAAGACATTGGTAAAAATCTTCCAAATTGTTTGAATTATCAGGGAAAAACTTAGTCAAAAAAGCCGGTTGAATTTTCATATTAAAAAAATAATTAAAGTTAAAAGCAATTTTTTCCTTGCAGAGGAAATATATTTCTGTGTGTCAGTACATTTTCACTGCTGAGTAATATGATTTTAATGGAGAAAAAATTGGAAACGTAACAATTTAACTGCTGTAAGCTGAATCCCCCCCTTAAGGGTCACTCCGTCGCAGCATTAAGGTGGGAAGTCTGGGATATGTTACTCTGAAGTCCCTTGGTGCCATTACAATGATATTTAAGATTGGTGCAGCTGGCAAGGGTAAATGAAAACTACTATATACCAAATACTTTGTAACAAAAAAACTGTGCGAAAATAGTAAAAAATGCCACTTAAATAAAAGTAATTAGAGTAGAACAATGGGATAAGACATTATGCCAATTACATAATCCCAGATCCTGCCTTTCCATCCCTCCTTCTCTGTATCTCTCTCTCTCTCTCTCTCTCTCTCTCTCCTTCTCTAAAAAATCTTGCGTGGGAACAATTGGGGAAGATACTACTTTATAAAATAAAAAGTGCGAAAAACCTTAAAATTATGGAGTTTGATCTAAACTACGGAACAGTGGGGACGGATACATTTCTGAAATTTGTGAAACCTTTGAAATAAATAATTCCGAAATTGTTTCATTTTCTACAATTCATTGCAACATCAAAATTTTGCCTAAGGGTAAGAAAAGTTTGGATACGCCACGCGCTTTCTGGTTTCTTTCTAAAATGTGCTTCATAACGAGAATCATATCATTTGATGAAAATGATGATGAGTGTCATAAACTTCTTTTGATCAAACTTTATAGAAACCGACATCCACTGGCCAAAGATGGGTATGTGACGCAATAAAATATTTATACTGATGTTCTCTCCGGCAGTTCAGCTGATTTCCACACATTATAGTGCATGCGAATACTTGTCTGCTCTTACCGGGTTCATTAATAGTCATAAAAACCAGTACTTGCTTTGTAACAGTTGCTCCGGTTCTAGGAATTAATTGTGGGAAAAACACTTCTTATCGAAGACAAACTATGGCAGTTATGATCTTCTGTGGAGATATTCAGTAGTTTGCGTTAGGAATAGAATGACTTGTTTCGTTGTGTTCTGTGGAATGCGAAGGTTTCATGCAACTATATGAGTGTTTGTTTCGAGTATGTGTTTTCCTCATCTTGTACTGAGGAGTTTAATTGACTTTCATGTGTCCCGAGAACAAACACTAGCTTAGACTGATCTTGCGCCAAAGCCTTAGCTTACTAGGAGATCCGACAATGCTCCGCTATTGCAGAGTATCAAACAAATACAATTCAAATTCAAAATCAACTTGTTCCGTGAAGATTAACTGCGTATTAACTACTCTTTAACTGAGTATTAACTACACTTGAACTGCGCATTAACTACACTTGAACTGCGCATTAACTACACTTGAACTGCGCATTAACTACACTTGAACTGCGCATTAACTACACTTGAACTGCGCATTAACTACACTTGAACTGCGCATTAACTACACTTGAACTGCGCATTAACTACACTTGAACTGCGCATTAACTACACTTGAACTGCGCATTAACTACACTTGAACTTTGTATTAACTACACTTGAACTACGTATTAACTCCACTTTACATATTAACTACACTTTAAATAAGTATGAACTACACTTTAAATAAGTATTAATTACATTTTAAATACGTATTAACTACACTTTAAATACGTATTAACTAATCTCCAAAAATCAAATATTCGAATAATGTTGTCCACCGCCAGCAGTTGATTCAGACTTTGTTCTTTCTAGTAGATAGCAACTTCGATGTTATTTGATATGAGTCGAAGCGAGGCGTGGAGTTCAAAAGGGTATTCATGGATCGCTCTTCAAGCAAGGTCCGCTGGGAAAGGCGAGGGGCCCACCTCGTCGATTAACTTTTTCAAAAACAACGCCCCGACATGTCAGGTTTAATTCCAACTACACTTTAAATATTCCTGATACTAATAAAAACAAATTGAAAATTCAGCGAAATCGGTCGAGTACTTTTTGCGTCTATATGCAACAAACACACATTCCCGGAGCAGTAACCTAACAACCGGCCCACAGGCCGTGCGCTATCTTTCCTTCCCTTCCTTGTCCTATCCTCACCCCTTCCTTACACTCACACTAACATGCACTTCACTACCACACATAGCGGGAGACTGGCCGGGTACTTAGAACAGTGATTGGTGGACGATTATAAACGACCTCTTGCACCGCGAGTTTCACTGCGGCACTCACGTCATTAGCTCCAAGGTGAGTAGGTGGCTCGCCACCGCCCTTTGAGAGCCATTAGCCATGGGATTCGTTAGCCGGCATCGTCTGTGCAGCAGCGCGCCGGATCCCAATCCTACAAATAAAAGTCTCGACGGGTAGCATAAACCCCTTGACCTAGTTAGGTGTCACTCACGTCATTAGTTTCAAGGTAAGTAGGTGTCTCGCCACCGACCTTGGAGAGCGATTAGTCGTGAGATTTGTTAGCCGGTATCCTCTGTGCAGCGACGGATCTCAAACCGACAAATAAAAGTCTCGAAGGGGAGCATAAACCCCTTGATCGGTTAGCCTAGGTTCAGGTGGCACTCACGTCGTTAGATGCAAGGTGAGTAGGTGGCTCGCCACCGGCATAGCCGTGGGGCCCGTTAGCCGGCATCCTCTGTGCAGAAGGGCGGCGGTTCTCAAACCCACAAATAAATGTTTCGATAGGGAGCATGAACCCACTGACCGGTTTACCTAGGTTCCGGTGGCACTCACGTCGTTAGCTTCAAGGTGCGGGCAGTGAGGAGACGGGTTGGCGGCTACAAATCGCCTAGGATTTGGCCCGGGGACCGCCAGTTGGGTGCGTTATTTCGTTGTGGTGGTGGCTCGACACTCTGGGCACAGAGGAGGGACTTGTTTCTGCACATTGTGTGTGGCGTATTGATTCGACTCCTCACTGGCCTGGACAGCCAGTAGCACTAAGGTGGTAGAGGGTCCCGATCCACGCATTGAATAGGTAGGTTCCCGAGGGAGGTATAGAACGATTTTCCTAAGGATGAGCCAAAGTGACAGTTCGCGAAAACAAGTGAACATCACATGTATTTCAGAGAAGTATCCCTCCGCCGCGACGGCTGTTCAGCCCCTTCGTAAAGTGTTTGGTTATGGCTCCTGAGAAGACATCACTATCCAGAAGTCTAAGAGTTTCGCTGAGGTATATGCACGTACGCGAGTCCGGGAAATATATAAATTTAATTACTTATATGGAAAATCTCTTAACATGCTCTCACAACCAGTAAAAGAAAACTGCCACGAATGTAAATAGAAAGCTCTCAATGACAGCTCGCCACACAACAGCACAAAGGCCGGAATCACGTCCATCGGTACGCATCTCGCATTTAAGTCTCGGTTTTAAAATAAACATAATATTTATCACATAGAAAGTAAATTCAATGTAATGTTTACAGAAAAAATATTTTTTTTCAGAAGAGCACATAACACTGCACTTCCTAATTTCAATTATTTCTCGCTGCGCACTATATTTTTGTCGGACGAGGACATCACAAAAGGAAGTGTCGAAGCCATTTACAAGTTAGCTGCAAACGAAAGAATGCAGGAAGGGAGTATAATGGGCTCGAGGGCACAACGACCACAGAACCTCCAGTTATGTTGCCAGCACTAGCTGTCACTTTGGCTCATCCTTAGGAAAATCGCTCTATAACTGCGTTCTGGCGTGATCCAGATTCCAACCTGAAGGTGTTCTTGCAGTGCGTGTAGCTTTCGAGTGGTGGTTATGTAGATGTGGTCTGAAGTTGAAATAGTGAGAGTCATGGGAAGTAAGGGCTGTGTAGCAGTCTTCTTTTAAATCATACACGACTCTTAGACTGTCTTCTGGAGCTGTGCATTATTTGCTACCTAATTGTCCTACTTACTTGAATCGCCTAAGCACTTCCTACAGAGAAAGTCTTTAAGAAAAGAAATACAGTGTAGAAAACGAGTATCAGCTTGCTGCTATTGAAAAAAGGGGAAAAGAAAACATTGCAAGATTAAATGAAATATCTTTCAGAATTTTTGATGAAATAAGAAGCAAACTGGAAGTGCTTATTTTGGACGATTATTGGTCAATTATTAATAAGGAAGACAGTATTCTTTTTAGACATATTGATTGTAATTCTGTCTCTAAAATTATCAATTCCGTTGTGGTGGATAAGGAATTGAAACTCAATGTTTATTACTGTAAAAAAGTTCTAAACCTTGGAGGCACTGCATTATCAGATAGTATACATATAATACAAGTGAAATTAGCGACGTTTTAGAAATGATTAGGTTAAAGTTATGATTTAATGCAAGTAGTAGTAACAGTTCTCTTAATGGTTTTGCGTTAATTTAGACATTTTACTTCAAATCGATACCTTACAATTTGGGAAACCTGTTGCTTTTACGCAGAAACAAATAAAACTTCTTACCCAGAAAGGAAGTGCATATAAGTACAATTCATAGTTTTTCATTTTGTCTTGAACGCTACTTACCGTATAGCCATATTATTATTAATATTTCCAACATTTAGGGTTAATAATATTTCCTCATCCTAGTGAAATTAGGATATTATGTTTTTCATTTGGTTTAGAACCTCAACTGGAACATAGTGAAAACAATTTTTTTAAATATACTTGAAACAAATAGTTACATAAATTACGTGATAGTGATAAATTAGTGACTCTCATGATAGATGAGATACATTTAAAACCAGAATTTGCAAACTATTTTGAAAAAAAGTATATTGGGATTAAAATAGAAAGAAATTCATTTACTATGCGTGGTAAGTGATAACAGTATTAATAGAAAGTGTATGCAGCTTGTTTCGCCTGAAAACTAACTTATATTTATGTACAATATTCCAGCTGGAGAAAGTAGACCTATTTCTTATTTTTTTCTTTTATTTATTAAGATCGTATTAACTTCTAGGTCATGAGCGACCACATGGTTTGTACATAAGATTTACAATATTTTGAAAAAACACGATATAATTACAAATATTACAAAATTGTACATATCTTTTAGACAATTCTTATTACATCAATATACGATCACAATATAATGGTACAATCAATTGATACTTATATTCAGCTTAATAAGAAAGAATTTTCTTCTCATTTGATAGCGTTATTAATTATATAGTTTCGTCTGGTAACCACAATTTTACTTAGCACTTCAGTTTATATGCCCCTCTTAGGCGGCCATCTTGAATGACTGCTCAGGCATTATATGTCTAGGTAGTGTTGAGACCGACAACGCTGTAAGTGGAAAGCGAATAAGAACCAGCATCTACCCAATAGATGAGCCCGCACCGCCCCCCCCCCCCCAACGCCAATCCCTCAGAAGATATGGAAGAAACCTCCTGCCAATGGATGCACCTTTTACGTAATTTCTTAATTAATCATTCCATTGTTTTTATTGAACTTTCGAGTCTACAGAATGCAGCCATGCGTATAATTAATGGTGGGAGACCCCCTGAGAGCCTTGATTCTCTTTATTAGCGATGACGGTGCGTATTTTATACAAAGGCAGATGTTGCATCGCGAATTCCACGCGCTTAGTTGCAGTGTGTTGGATAAGGATGAGTGATGGAATGCAGATTAATCGTCCTTGGGGATTTTTAACTCTAATTTCCACAAAGAAAAATGTAACCGTCACAAATAACTTAATACTGGCTAGCTCGAGGACGATACCAATGTGTTATGCAAAAATATGAAAATGTATGCACGTGCCCAGGCCAAGCGAAAAAAAAACAACACTGGTATCTAATCTACGTGTTCAATAATATTTTTTGTTCTACCACTTTTTTAAGAAACTTTGTCATTATGAAGACATAGCTAACTGACGTACCCGTGTGCGAGAACTCTCACGTGTTAAACTCCACCCTCTTCCCTATTTTCCATATTCATATTAAGCCTATCTTTTTCTTCAAGAACCTGTCATCCTCCGTTACTTGTTTTAAATGTCTTCTTCTACAATACTATACAGTATACACCTTCGTCGATATAAATTATTCTTATTTAACGCCATTGCCGAGCAGAGAGGTATACCCGCGTCATTCAATAGCCTAGAATATCAAGTAATTAGTTTAATATCAGATACAATTGTAGACCCTACAAGCTCTGAACAAGTGGAGTAGAATCGAGAAGCGTCGAATCAGCAACAATGTAATAGAATGTACAATAATATCTCATCCTGTAGAATCTACAACGAATAGACTGCATGGACGAGTTTTACAAAAGAAAATTGAAGAACGGATAAAATAAACAGAAGAACAATGCGGTTTTAGAGCAGGACGTCCCTATTAGTTTAGCATATTTTGCCTAAAACAATTAATGAAAAAGAACTTAACTTATGGCTGTCAACTCCACCTGCTTTTTTAGATAAGAAAAAAGCCTATGACAGTGTGCCAGTGAAGAAATTGTAGGAGTCAATGGCTGAAAATGAGATCCTTTCAACGAACATAAGTGTTATTAAACGCTTTTATGATAGGAGCTGAAAGCGGAGATGCGAAATATGAGATGTGAAATAGGAGCTGTGAGCGAAGAAAATGAATTTTCGAAATTCTTCACCGTGAATGAGTTAATAATGGTAGCTGCGTGTCACCCAGTTTGTTCAAAATATACAGCCTTCAGGAATTAGGAAAAAAAGTGTGCAAAAATGGGACTCCAAATCGTATTAGAAAATATTTTTAATGTACTGTTTGCTGTCGACCAAGTTGTACTTGCGGATGGCGAAGACGATATTACCTAAATGACCAGAAAGCTTGTGAAAAAGAATAAAGAGTAGGGTCTAGAAATCAATATAGAAAAACTGAGTATATGGCACTAGGATGTGAGAGGAATATCTAAATATTGATGAGAACATTATAAAGAATACTACTAAATACAAATATCTTGGAGTGATTTTAACACAAGAACATGGAGATGAATCATCGTACAAACAATAACAAAAGGCTAAACTGTAGTTTCTAAATTACACTATATTATGGAGCCAAAACATAAAATTAGAAACGAAGAAGCACATATTTAAATTACCGGTTGAAAGTTGTACAATCGGGATGGAAGTCTGGACATCAAGCAAGCACATGAAAAGCAGAATAAATGCGGTAGCAAATATTTTTTGGAGACGCTGCTGCAGGCTTACTCTACAAGACGGAGTAGAACAGGCGTAATAAAAGAGAGAATAAATGTAAAGGAAAGTCTTACTGATCAGATTGAAAAGCAGCAACTCCAATGGTATGGTCATTTAAGGAGAATGTCGAATGAAAGACTAATTATTTAAATTTGGGAATGGATTCCAATAAAAAGAAGAAGAAAAGGGAGTCTATGCGTAAAATGGAAATATCAGATATTTGTATTCACAGACCACCCACATACCATGTTGCATCCAGAAACATGAATGAAAATGCATCAAGGTCCAAGAAAACATAAGAAAGAATTTTCGATAGACGGCATAAATTGTAAAGTGTCGCTACAACATAAATATCTAAATAACTATAAATATTATATTATTCATATCGTTCACTTTAATTTATTCACTCATACTCGAAAAACACTTTTCTGTTTCTATCTGCAGTATACCACGACTGCTGCAATAAAAATTCGTTCGATTTTAATTGTGTTCGTTTTTCTTTACTAAAAGTCGAGGTCACGTGAACGTCTTGTTTTGCTAAGTTAGAGATTGCCAGCAATGACGTTAATTGAGACTCCTTGAGTAAGTAATAGCGGCATGAGATAGACGTTGTGGAATCCTAAGAGAAAAATAAAATCACTTTTATCACATGTGTCAACTCCTATTTTTAGACAGCCTTATAGAGAATCATTTTAATTTATTCAAACATATAAATCACTATGTTACATAAAGTCAGTAGTAGCTGATGGGATCGAAGGAAAATATTTTGTTTTCGTTGTTGTATTCACAGTTTTATCCGAACACTTAAGCATCATCTCACTTTTAGTACTAGGGCTACAAATTGAATTTTTAGCTCGCTTTGCATCAAAGTAACGCTTTTACTAGAGTCTGTCTAAAAATAGTATATTATGCAATTAGTTTATAATGTTATCTTTTTTGCACGAATAAGAAAATATTACCGAACGAACGACGTTATGAGTGAGTTCGGTAATAATTTCCTATGAGTGCAAAAAAAGTAACATTACAAACGAGTTACATACGCTATTTTTTGTATAAAAATATTATAAAAATGTAAGGTCAATTTGAATGTTAAGTTGTAATTTTGGATTCATGTTATGACGTCATGAGTGCTACCTAATGAACTAATTTATTTATAAATGGCAATTAGGTTGTAAGTTACGTTTCAAACATTATGGATTCTTTGCCAAAAGACATTTTGGAAGAAGCAGCAAAAGAAAAAAATTAATGCTGGATGGATGAAAAATATGCAAATTTTGTATGCCAAGCTGTTGTTCTTTCCTATCTGTCGGAGTACGTTGGTTAGGTTACTTCTGTGTACATGCTAGAATAAAAACGGTAGTTATGATGCATGATTCTTTAAACATTGAAGTCCACAACATATAAAGCATCTACCTTATGGTGCACATATTCAAAATTAAAGGCAATGTGTAAATGTGTTTGTTTCAGAGGACATCCGCGACGTTTTTCGCCGATAATGGTGATGATATTACTGCACTTACATGTCACGGAGGGTGGCGATCTTCAAATGTAGCTGAATCTTACATTGAAGAATTAGTGAATAATAAGATTTACATTGCAACAAGATATTGGTTAGTGTAGAAACTAAAGAAAAAATTACAACTTTGGAATTAAATACATCTTCTGGAGTGTCTTTGACAAATTTATCCAACTGTACTATTAATATTCATTTTCATAAAAAATAATTAGATGTTCTTTGTTATTATTGTTAAATATTACCGAATAACAGCAACATTTATAGTTAAAGTAGTAATAAGTTAATAACTTAGATTTTAAAAGTGCAAGTTTTTTCACAATATATTTGATTTTACTGCGAACACAGAATCTATTTACATGGCACCACTGCCTTCTTTATACTCCATAACAGATGATAAATGGGGGCTGTGACTATTACGTCTCTGATGACTCATATTTCGGGCAGAAATAACGATGACGTAATGATTAATGCCATAATATGCTATATTATGAACGATTTTGCTAATGGAAAAGGGTTTTTTATAATGCTGGTATACAAAAAACAATTTATAATATGAGTAACAAAAGTGATATTTTATTTTGGGAGTAGAAAATGTTGGAACACGATGGCTACAGGTGCTACCCTACGAGCAAAATAAAATAACTTTTACCACGTGGGTCGTACACTAATTTTTATACAACCTTACTGACTTTTATTTTAATTCAAGTATACAAACCATTATGTTACATTAATGGCAGCAGTAGTTTATACGGCTAGGCGAAAGTATTTTATTTGATTTTATTTGTTGTACTTACAGTTTTATCTGAACACCTGAGCATCGTCTCATTCTTAGCAGTAGTGCTAAAAATTAAACATTTAGCACGTTATGCATGCCTGGAAGAATCGCTTTTAGTAGTGTCTCTCTAAAAAGTAAATTAAGTCGCGTGTTAAGAGCCAACTAGAAGACTGTTTGTAGTTAAATGCGTGCAGGACAGTGTGACATGAAGTAATGAATGGCGGGATATAAAACTTTAGACAATGGTCAGGCAAGAAAGACCAGACTTTTGTCAATAAGCGAGGAGAAGGAGGAGATCCTTTGGTTCGAGTAGTAGTCAGAAACACATGTATCTGAACAAAGCGAAAAGAAAGCATTTATACAGTAAATTGATTGATTGATTTTTTCGTGTTTCCGGGCGCGTCAACTGCTTCGGTCATTAGTCCCGTTAGTATAGGGCTTGTTTTCTTTTTCTCGGGAGATGGCGGTGATCTTCCCCCGCTGGATGGCGAGATCCGGCGCCGACCTACCGTCGGCTAGTGGGGGTTTCCACTAACCAGGACTCTCCCACCAACGGGGCACCGCCCCAGTCGGGACAAGCTCTAAGCTCCCGACCGGTCTCCCGGAAGATGTGGTAGTGCAGTGCATGTTAGTGTAAGTGTGTGTGTAAGGGGAGAGGATAGGACAAGGAAGAGGAAGGACAGATCGCGCGCGGTCCGTGGCCCGTTTGGTAGGGTACTGCTCCGTCATTCGCCTGGTGTTGATCGGAGAAACCACGGAAAACTACCGATCAGAGCAGCCGGTTGCTAGAATTCTCCTCCAGGCAGCGACTGAATTCGACCTAGCTGAAAAGCTAGTATCGAAAATCCTGCCGCCGTCAGGACTCGAACCTAGGGCCTCCCGGTTAGAGTCGCTGCAGTGACATCAGTTGATGCACTAGGCTACCGCTACCGTTTTTATACAGTAAATTGGTTAAACATATTTTAGCCCGCTGGTCAATTCAACGCTACAAAATTTGGGAATATTTCAGCAGAAAACTCCTTCTAAATTCCAAACGTACACAAAATGAGCAGGCGGCCGAGGATACGTACGTAGAGAGTCTGATCCCCGTAGAGAATGGAACATAGAACAATAATGTTGTTTTCTACAAACAGGAGAGCATTGACCCCCTAATTTTTGAAATATATTTGTCGAAGAGCAAATTTTGTTCAATGAAAGTAATTTCATGATAGGATAAAGAATTATTTAGATGTGCACACACGTACTTTTGGTATTATTGCTAATAAGTGTGCATAAAAAGGTTACTTGCTTGTAATGCCTGTGATATATGACCAGAAGCCGCACATTGTTGAATAAGCTAGTGGTATCACAACAGCACACACTTTCTTGCATTATTTGTAACTGCTCACTTTATTTGCAGCGCATCATACAGGCAAGCAAGGATTATATCACGTATAAGTCGAACATACGGAACTAAAGGTCATCCAATATATCGCATTATGAATACATTCACAGTGACGATATCATTACTTTATGCAAATCTGTTCGTATATTCTTAATGACTTTATTAAAGTTGAATGTACTCTTTTATTGAACCCAGAGAACATTGTAACACTAACGTTTAGTAAATAAAACCGCTTTATCCTATCTCTCCCTTGATGTCGCCGTTGAAAAATGACCTCAAATATCCATCGCTGCATTGCTGTCCAATGGAGCGATGGATATTTGAGTACGGTTGTATCATAAAATTATCGTAATATAACCTCGTAAAATATTTTGGTTTTCAATTTTTTCAATTTATCTTTCATATTAAATGTAAATAGTATTTTAAAGAGAGAAAACTCTATTGGGATAATTTCAATTAAGGTTTGTGGATTACTTGAAAGAAAATACATCAAAACATTGAAAATACAAATTGTGTAATAGGGTAAAAAATGGAATTAATATTGAGATTTACAATACTAAATTATAATTAAAATTGAATTATTTTATATAACGTTTTGATCCATTCCTGTTCTCCGTGTACTTTTCTCATGGCCCGTAGTTGGTGGAACATTTATACTTATTTCATTAATTTCAAGCAGAAAATTTGGCCACTTCTGTTTGTTTTTTAAAAATTACACGACCTTTTTAAATGAGCTGAGTTTTTAGAACAGATTTTGTTTCAAACAAAAATCTCTTTCTTCGATTTTGTAGTTTCCAAACTTTTTGCAGTTTTCGAAAATAAGAGTTAAATGAAAATAAGACTTGCGCCATTCTTGTCAATGACCTTTGTATCCGTTGAATGTAAAAAGTTTGGAGCGGTTATTGAGACTTTTTTCAAACATTGCATACATTTTAAGCGCAAATTACACAAACACTACTTTTTTTGAAAAATTGTACATGGCCTTTTTAAAAGATCTGATTTTTACTACAGACTTTTCTGAGACAAAAATCTTTATCTTCAATTTTGTAGTTTTGAAATATTAATTTCTTGCAATTTTTGCAAAAAGGTAAGATAGTCGAAAAATGGGACTAGCGCCATATTTTGTTACCATACCTTTCACCGGCATATTGAAAGTTGTTCTGTCAATGGACATAAACGTATATTCTGTAGACAGCAGTTTCCACAATTTCCTCCTGAGGGTGAAAAGTACTGATTTTTCTTCATAGAATGGAAAAAACGGTCTTTCCGGCCTGAAATAAAAGTAGCTTAATTTGACATTCCAATCCAGTATCACGAAAAACATACTTTTAATTAAAGAGCGCACCCTAAATAAGAGTGCGGGTTTGACTGATTAGTGGTTCCAGGGGCGCCAACTACCGAAGTCAATAGTCCCGTAAGTATAGTGCATTTTTATATATTATTTTATCGGGAGATGGCGGTGATCTTCCCCCACTGGATGGCGAGATTCGGCGCCGACCCACCGTTGACTAGCAGGGTTTTCCCCAAACAGGTATCTCGCACCAGCGGGGTACCGCGCCAGCCGGGACAAGCTCTAAGCTCCCGATCGGTCTCCCGGCATGTATAACAGGAAGGTGGAAATGTGTGTAAGTAAGTGGCAAGGAAAGGACAAGGAAGAGGAAAGAAAAATCGCACGTGTTGCGTGGCCCTTTTGGTAGGGTACTACTCGGAAATTCCCCTCGGAAAATCACCGATCAGAACAGCCGGCCCCTCGCATTCTTCAGCGGCTGAATTTCATTTAGCTACGTAGCTAGTGTGGAATATCCTACACCGTCAGACTTGAACCTTACGACCTTCGAACACAGAGAAATCAGTTGATGCCCTGAGCCACCTCAGCCGGCGAGAACGGCGTAAGAAGCCCCGTGCGGCGAGGCGGCCTTCGGGTGGGCGTGTTGCGCAAAGCACGGCCGCACTTAGAGCAGACGCGCTGGGGCGTGGCTGGCGGGAGAGCGGGGGCGTTCACTGCGTCGGACGCGGCGTCCAGTGCAAGCGGTGTGCTTCAGACGGAAGCACGCGGTATTTGGAGAAGACCCTCCGAGGGACGCCTGCAACACCCTTCGCTATCAGGTAAGGGCGGCCGGCGATGCATCGATTGGTTGGTTCGTGGGTTGGTTAGTGATTCCAGGCGCGTCAACAGTTTAGGGTCATTGATCCCGTAAGTGTAGTGCATGTTTTTTCTCGGGAGATGGCGGTGATCTTCCCCCGCTGGATGGCGGGATTCGGCGCCGACCTACCGTCGGCTAGTGGGGTTTCCCCCCTAACCAGGACTCTCCCACCAGCGGGGTACCGCCTCAGCTGGGACAAGCTCCCGACTGGTCTCCCGACGTATGTGGTGGTGTAGTGCATGTTAGTGTAAGTGTGTATGTAAGGGGAGAGGATAGGACAAGGGAGAGGAAGGAAAGATCGCGCGTGGTCCGTGGCCCGTTTGTTAGGGTACTGCTCCGGTATTTACCTGGTGTTGATCGGAGAGTAGTGTAAGTGTAGTGCAGTTTTATCAATTATTTTTATGGGGGAGATGGCGGTGATCTTCCCCCGCTGGATGGCAAGATCCGGCGCCGACCCACCGTTGACTGGCGGGGTTTTCCCCAAACAGGTATTTCGCACCAGCGGGGCACTGCCCCAGCCGGGACAAGCTCTAAGATCCCGACCGGTCTCCCGTCATATGTGGCAGGTAGGTGAAAGATTGCACATGTTGCATGACCCGTTTGTTAGGGTACTACTCGGAAATTTCCCTCGGAAAAATACCGATCAGAGCAGCCGGCCGCTAGAATTCTCCTCCAGACAGCAACTGAATGCGACCTAGTTGAAAAGCTAGTGTCGAAAATCCTTCCGCCGTCAGGACTCGAACGTAGGATCTACCGGTCAGAGGCGCTGCAGTGACATCAGTTGATGTACTGAGCTACCGCTTCCGGTGCGGTGCATGGAGGGCAGGGGTGGACCGAACAAGTGGCAGTTCCTTCTGTGTTAAGAAAGCCGCACGGCTTCTGTACTAGTCACTATTGAAGTCACTGCGAAATAAAATGATTGAGGTTGAAATGGCCACTTGGTATCCTATATAGCATGTTTTGTTATCTTCTAATAAATTTGATGTTTAGTAGAGAGTTCTCTTTGACTGATTATATCAATAAAGATTGGAAAATGGCATTCCCAATGTGAGGTCACCTATAAAATCAGCTGCCTATATTACTTCAAATATCAAATTAAAATATATTAAATGCTTATAGAAGAACATTTTGAAATGACTTGCCCGATGTGGGACAGATTAAATTCAGAAACGTCCCTGTATGAGTTGGTTTCAATGTATAAAATCTTGATTTTAACCTAATTTAATAATATGTGATGTAGAAAAAGGAACCACAATTTGGACATGTGTGAGGGGTTGATTTTTTGAATAGATAAATGTGGTGGAGGCTGAAGTGGTCAATTCATAGTCTATTTAGCATGACCTATTAATTTTATGTTTAGTAAAGGGTTCTTTCATCCATTTCTTTTCGCCAGGTGTCAATTGGAGAAAATATGTTTCTACTAGCAGTTCCAAAACTTCCTTTTGGATGATTTATTCAAGTCTTTCAGAGTACCACCAGCCTGTTTTCCTGAGTAACGGAGAATCGAGTCTGCCTCTTCATTTCCTGAGATTCCTTTATGACATAGGAGCGAAGCAAGTGTAATTTGAAAATCAATTTTAGCTTAATAAGAGAGTTGTTCTTGAATGTATTGAAGAAGAGTTCTCCAAATATCTATCTTGAATAGAAATTAGAATTGATAGCAAACATTGTGTTTAATCTGTGGGCCGCGGTTTTTCCAAGATATAAACGTACTTTCGCAACTGCACTGGGGAGAATTGTCAATTTTTAAAAGAAAAGGATATACACAAATACGAAACAAAATCTAATTATAATTTCTACCAAAGAGATGGATGTTGGTGTGTAATGCTATCAAAACTGAACCCCTAAAGTGTGCTGATTCAGGATTGAAAAGTACGCCTCTTCCCAGTAGTGCTTTAAACAGATTTAAAACGAAACATTTAGCAGATAGTGCATGTAATGCAGATATGACAAGGAAACCAGTAGAGATACATGGATCCTAAAACTCACTTTGCGCTGCGTCACAAGTAACCACTGTGCATAACTCGAAATGGTAATGTCTTAGCCACTCACCAATCTGCTTTTGAATAACCAGTTATGAATAATGGAGAGCCTTTATGCTTTCTCGCTACAGCTTACGCAGTAGAGAGCAAGTTATGCAATGCTGCGCATAAAGAACCGCGAATTTTCGACAGAAGAATCCTTATTACAGGGCCCTGAGAAGGAAATTGCGGATAAAACCTGATGCTAAATTCAGAAAAAAATCTTCTAACTCGTGATGTTGCCAGAATTCATGTTTTGTGGGTCCGTGATACCGATAAATCGAATGACGGAAAAATCATATCTGTCCGTCCGTCCGTCCGTCCGTCCGCGAATGACACTAGCGGATAAACCGTTCAGCCAATTTTCTCCAAAATTGATTTTCCCCAATCTATATGGCTGACTATTCGGCCCCTTAAATATGAAACCGATATTTCAATTTTGGGGAGTACTTTACATGAACTCCTTGAATATTTTGAAAATTAAAAAAAAATGGCTCCATCGTTTTTTTTTATTATTTTTATTGGATAGTGTGAAAGATGTTTAAGAGAATGGTGACAGACTCATTTTAGTTGAAGTTTTTTTCAAAAATTGCAAAAATTCAAATTTTTTTCGTCGTCTTCCTTCAACTACAGTTACAGAGAAAGAGTGAGTGTGAGAGGGAGAGAGAGACAGAGAGAGACAGAGAGAGACAGAGAGAGACAAAGAGAGACAGAGAGAGACAAAGAGAGACAGAGAGAGACAGAGAGAGACAGAGAGAGACAGAGAGAGACAGAGAGAGACAGAGAGAGACAGAGAGAGACAGAGAGAGACAGAGAGAGACAGAGAGAGACAGAGACAGAGAGACAGAGAGAGACAGAGAGATAGAGAGACAGAGAGAGAGGAGAGAAAAAGAGAGAGACAGAGAGAGAGGAGAGAGAAAGAGAGAGACAGAGAGAGAGAGAGAAAAGGAGAGAGAAAGAAAGGGAGAAAGAGAGAAAGAGAGAAAGTGAGAGAAGGAGAGAGAAAGAGAGAGAAATTGTGGTAATGAACGATTGGTGACAAAAGAATTAAGGAAATCAGTGGGAATGAATGTTTTGGAGTTTAATGGACTGCGACACATTTTTCATGGTTCAGAAATCACTAAATTGGGATATTCCTCTGAGTACTTGGTATTTTTTAAGTGGTGCAAATACACTTCAAATGGTTTACTAGTGACAATATCGGAACCACCACGTACTCTCTCCAAAGTTCTATCACTAACACTCTGACTAGGAAACCTAAAACTGGTGGAACTGGAAATACCTGCACTTCCTGCGCAGCAGATGGTCACAAGATGCACTCGTTCCCCGGACGTCATTCTAGAGACTTGTTTTTCATCTTTATTTGCAATGACCTTGCGCCATTGTGAATCCGGTGTCGTCAAGATTGTTAAAGGATTCTGGCTGAATTGAAAATATTTAATTTATATGTCTTAAATTCGAAAACAAAATCAACCACTGTGTTTTCATTGAATGTTGACGCTTTCCTCAAACTCATACTCTAAGGACGTCTTACGGAAAACCCATCTTTGTGGCGAATCATGAAGCATCTTTCCCAGTCTTCTTTACTACCTTCTTTAATGTGCCAATGTTTAGGAACACTCTTAGTTTTCCATGACTTGGGAGCCAAGCAAGTGTGCTTTTAGAATGTATTTGAGCTTGATGGGAGAGATGTTCTTGAATTTATTGAAGAAGAGTACTCATAATTTTGAATAGAAATTAGAGTATATAGCGAATCAGATAGCGAAATTGACTTTCATAATAATATAGCGACTTCTTGCAAAAATTATCCACGCACTGAACACGACATGCAGATGAGAGTGAAATAAAATGTTATACAGAAACTTCCTTCTACTACTCACAACATTAAATGAGAACATTGCCCAAAAGCTCGCACTGTTAGAGTTCGGTTTGCTCAGAGTGGCAGACACTTGCAACGGCTTCCGGAGCGGAAATGACTTCCATCTTGCACGAACGTATTTATATCAGGTATAATGAAAAAACTTTGTTAAAAAATGAAAACACAGTAGTTTTGTAATACATCATTTTCATAATGAATATTCGGAATATATGTGAATACTACAAATTGTTTGTGGCCAAATCCAGCAGCTTACGGAGCAGCTAATTTATCTTGTGTTTTAATATTTATTAAAGATCATGATCTTGTGTTTTTAATATCTTGTGTTTTATTATTTATTAAAGATGCTTGATGCGAGCATTATATTTACCTCAGGGTGGCAGGATCTTGGCACGTGTGAAAGAAACTTGGTGCTTATATTCTTAAACGCAATAAGCAAATCTATACACCAAAATCAAAATGAACAAAACACAGCAAGAAATATCACTTGACTGTTCGAGTTCGATTCACGAACTACACATCAGAGTTCTGATCTATAGGTGTTCAATAATATGTAGAAATTACTCATAATTTGCTTCCTAAGAGTTAATTTTTTATCAGAAAATTTTAAGACACATTTTTCTATATCGTGCACGGTCAATGCCTGATTGAAATATGCGAAAAAAATTGCTTTATCAGCGAATTGGAAACACCACCCTCTCCGGTGTCAAGATTTTAATCATAAATTTAAAGAATTGTTTCAAATGCACAAAAAAGTCAAATCACTCATGAATAATGGCTTCAAGAAACAACAATAAGATTCATTTTCTATTACGTACAAAATTATACATTTTTAATGACTTTCTTGGATCAAAACTGAATGAAACATGTCATGAACCCACAAGGCATCTACTCGTATTGGCTCCCTTTCAAACATTCAGTTTGTTTCCAATCCCTTTTAATCTAAGTAACTACGTTCCCATTCCCTCTGAATTTCGTTTAATTACGTATTCAGCCGATTAGTTCGCTGGCACGACCACCCTTCAGATATAAATTCGTAGCGGTCGTACGCCTGTCACTTTCCACGCACTTTAAAAATCCCGTCACAATACCGTTTCTTTACCTTGCGCTGACTCGCTCTCGCACCCGGCCTCGCCGGACACCCACGTCGCTCGCTCCGCGGACTCGCGACCTTGCTTGGCGCGCAGGGGGTTGACGCTGTGGCGTCATGGAGAAAAACACACAGACATTTACAAGTATGTACAAGTTTAATTACTCGTATGTACAATAACTAAATTCTGCTCCGAAACTACACACTTTTGAGTATTTCCCTGTGGATACCCCACATAGCTAGGGAGGCCCCGCCTCCTCTGACGCTACTCCCGCGCCACTACCGTGACCTCGTCTCCCGTGCAAGAGGCACGACACGCTCCAGACTGGGCGTTAAGTTTTGCGCATCGCGCGAGGTTTCCAAAACAAAAAAAAAAAAACGTGTGAGCTCGTCGGCTCGATTTTATACCTAGAGTGTAGCCGTCATGTGACCGTCCTTGGTGTAGGAGGGAGGCTCGCGTCTACCACGCGACCTTCCAGGTGAAGCTGGGGCCACTTGGTCTAAATATATCCCAACGCCGTGGCGCCAAGGCTATTCAGCCCGCAGGTATGCGATACTTCCGCTCCTCCTCCCACCCACGGCCGCCAACGTGACGCTACAACGCCGTCGCTTCTGCCGTGCTGCCTCCGTAGACTCCGCTATACGCCGCTTCCTCACTCACGGCGTCGACCAGATCCGGACCATATTCCAATATCCAGTTTTATTCCCTCTTGCTCCTTCTTCTGCCACGGAAATCGCTCGTTCATCTGCCTCTTTTTCTTTCTTCCTTCCCGTTCCACAACTCCAACTTGAACGCCAAAGTGGTCACAATCCTTGCACGTAATGAATAATTAAATGGTGTTTTTAATTATTCTTGGGGTCACTCGGCACGCATTCGTTTCACAAATTCAACGAAAATGTTACGGTTTCCACCGTCTTTTCCACGTAAACTCTGCTCTTGGAAATTCTACCTCTACTTCTCCTTACAATGTAACTTCAAATTTCACAACGTTCTGCTCGAACTCGTAAATTTCACTGCTAATTGCATGTCCTCGTAATGGCGGTTCTCACGCTAATTCTCCGGTACTTAACTGCGCTAATTACTTTCAACAAATCTTTCAAGATGGCGCTTTCCTTCCTGACCACTTCACGTATTCAGACGACCAACTACGTAACACCGCCGACGACACATCCATAAAGAAGTGCCGGTTAGCTGTCCAGTGTATTTAAACGACCGCCCTTCCGCGGAGAGGAGCGCGTCATACCCCTACAGGACTCACTCCTCGCGTTTACCCTGTCCGGAAAATACCGCACGGAGTTATGGTCAGAGGATACTGAATTGCGACCTGCTCCCTGACCGCAGCGGCATGCTTCCCACTTAATCATGCATTGCGCTGACGCCGCAGGTGCGTGGGTGTCTGGCGCGTTTGGTGAATAATGGACGAAACGTCTATATATATACATTATATATATTTGAAACCCACCTTTTAAATTTGTCCTGTGTTTTGATATTGAAAACTTTATTTTTTACGAATACAGTCAGTCACATTAATATTCCGGCAAATAAAGTTATCACATTTTATTATTTATTTACTTGAAGGGGAAACGTCAGTATAAGAAATATTAATTCATTATGACTAAACAAAATTAAATTATATTTACAAAATACTAAACAAAACAAGATACACAAATTTGAACAAATATTGCACGTAATTTTGCCGGCACTTTAATATTCGGGCAACACAGTAAAAGGTGATTAATCAACATTAAACAGAAACTTAATATCTTGTATTTAGTCCCTTTTGTTTTAACCCTTATTTCAATCTTCTTGGTACTGAAATTAGTAAATTGTTGGTATAATTGCTCCCAATTTTCCACCACTCTTGCTGCCAATTCCTCAGCCCCCTTGTCATTTAAATAGTACTGAGTACGAAACAGAGAAATTTGCATGGTAGGAAATTATGTAGCAAACAGTGAGTTTAAACCAGACAGTTCTGAGAACGGACCTGAGATTTTTCCTAAACAGAAGTTGAATGCCTTAGTGAGAGATCTTGGACTTCAGAACGATTCAGTTCAGTTACTTGGCTCTCGGCTTAAAAATAGGAGCTTCTTTTTCATGATCTCGAGATCGCGAATCAGTTTTTGTTCCTCTTTCACAGGATGAGAATTTTGTTTATTGAAAAGACATTTGTGGACTGACAGGTCAGTTTGGTGTACAATATGATCCAAATCATTGACGTCTATTCATAGACTCATCGAAACAAAGTCTAAAAGTTGTTTTGTTACACAATGGAGATGCTTATGCTTGAGTTCCAGTTGGCCGTTCGGTACATTTAATGGAAACATACGATAATTTCATATTAGTTCTCGAACGAATTAGTTACAATGAGCATGCTTGAGTGGTTGATTAGTGTAGAAAGTCATCACCATACACTTAGGTCAGCAATCAGGGTTCACAAAGTTTCCTTGTCTTTTATGCTTATGGAAGAGCTGTGATAGAAATTCCTGTGGAACAAAAACGACTGACCATCTCGATAAGCTTTCCAGGCGAAAAAATGTAATTAGGAACAGTTTGGTTCCTTCTCAGAAAATCCTGATTCCTCCCCTACACATAAAGATAAAGCAATTCGTTAAGTCTCAATGTTTCAAGTACTTACGCTTCAACTTTCCTGGTTTAAGTGACGCTAAGATAAAAGAAAGAATCATTATAGGCCCAGACATCAGAAAAGTTTTCTCAGATTCACAGTTTGCTTAGACCGTCGATGAGAAGAAAAGTTCGAAATGCTGCAGCATGAATCATCTGAAGAGTCATATAGAAGCGCACGTGAACAAATTTCCAGGAGAAAAGAACACGTTTTCACAAAAATAACAATTAAATATGCATCAATGTTTTGCAAGCTTATATCTGTACGGAATAATACATTTGGTAGTGTTAATAACATGTAAATCAATAAAAAAACTGTTAGCCTATTCTGTTTTCGTATGTCGTTATAACTAATTTTCGGGATTGAACTCGAGCTTGAAAAATCTGTACGTGATAGAGAAAAACTGACCTCACTTTCAGTTTCAGCACACCAAAAAAAGAAGATAAGATGATATTATTAAATCAAATTTCGAAAAGTTTTCTTCTGTAGACCTGTGTAATCTTTCTTCTAATTCCTTTTTTGACCAAATGTCGGGTTTCTGAATTTTAATTTCTGACTCGTGCCAAAAATTCTCAATAGGGTTAAAGTCTGGAAGGCGTATCGAGTACCTCGGGACCTTTCTAGAGAAGTCACTCCCTCACAACATGGGTCTTATGTTTAGGGTCGTTGCCTTGATAAAGTTTAAAACCATGTCTAATCCCCAGTTTCTGTAAAAATTATTCTCGAGAATATTCCGATACAGCATTTTGTTCCGGGTACCCTGAATAAAGGCCATTTCCCCCACTCCACTAGCCCTCCACGGCTACGCAGCCACAAATCAAGTGTCAACCTTGTTTTACTGTGGGAATGAGCGTCTTATTAAAAGATTCATTTAGCTTTCTTCTAACCACTCCCCTACCATCTGACGCGTACCCCTCAAATTTACTCTCGTCCAAAAAGACGACGCGTTTCCTCTATTCTTTGTTTTTGTCTATATATACTGCTTTGCGAATTGCAACCTCTTTTATTGGTTTCGCTGATGAAAGACTTCGCTGGCAACTTCCCCATTATATTCAACATTTCTTAGCACTGTGCATAGTTTCCGGATGAACGGACGTTTTAGTTGAAGTACGCAGTTCGGCAGATAGCTCCCGAGCACAGATCAAGGGATTTTTTCACTTGTCGATATAACACGCGTTCTTCCCTGTTACTAACCTTGTCTGAGCACCCTCTCTGTGGTTTGGATTCAATCCGGTCTTTCTTTCTTGTTCCTCTAAATTATGTCATTTATCGTAATAATACAAATACTTAACATTCATGCTCTTTCTCTTTGCATGATGAACAATCACCAATTGTGGCTGCACTTTTGCGGTCCATCTTTCTTATATCTACTACTTCTGCTGAAAAAACAGTTACTGAATATAAACTGTGATATTTACCTCTATTGTTAGGGGTGTTTTCACCCTACCTCCACGTAGCAAAGACGGAAATTATTTCCAATTACAAGGAACTCGCAGAATATTAAAGTGGAGTTACATTCTCCTTATCTAATACACCCGTAATGTTTTTATAACCCCTTTAAAGTTCAAACATTTTCTCATTATAACGGATTAGCTCACTGCTTCAAAAGGACGTTCTCAATAACAAAATGCACGTGCGGTCCGCTTTGCAGAATGCTAATCCCTAGTTGCTTGTTCGCAGAAACAACGTGTTTCGTCAGCAGTGAGCGATGGACTCCTCGCAGGAGGTTCAGCGCTCCTGGCGGCAAATAGGGGCACTCATGATTTTCGCCATCTTCCTCCTGGCGCCTGCCGCCCTCGGCAAGAGCAAGAAAGGTGGGCCCTGGGCGTCGATATCTGTTGATCCCTCTCTCTCTCTCTCTCTCTCTCTCTCTCTCTCTCTCTCTCTCTCTCTTCTCGCATACTCTCCCTCTTTCTTCTCTCGTGCCACACTGTCCCTCCTCCTCTCCTCCCACACTGTCCCTCCTCCTTCTCTCCTCCCACACTGTCCCTCCTCCTTCTCTCCTCCCACACTGTCCCTCCTCCTCTTTCTCCTTCCACACTCTCCCTCTTCTTTCTCTCCTCCCACACTCTCCCTCTTCTTGCTCTCCTCCCACACTCTCCCTCTTCTTTCTCTCCTCCCACACTCTCCCTCTTCTTTCTCTCCTCCCACACTCTCCCTCTTTTTTCTCTCCTCTCACACTCTCCCTCTTCTTTCTCTTCTCTTACTCCCTCTTCTTTCTCTCCTATCACTTTCTCTTCTTTCTCTCCTCTCACTCCCTCTTCTTTCTCACCTCACTCTCTCTCCTTTCATCTCCTTTTCTTTCTTCCTCTCATCTCAGTTGCTTTTCTGCGCAGCGAGTGACTTCTTCACCCTCTGCCACCGCACGGAATCCGACTTCCCTGGATGTGTGAAGCGTGCCATTGAAGAGGCCATGCCCACCATCATTAAAGGTGAGTTCACACACGTTTCCCAAACCAGATTCTACTGTACACTCGCCTCTACTTGAGGTTATTCGAACAGGAACTCGGATAATTCGGAGTTTCTTTCACCAATAACATCTAGCTCTACAACACAGCACAGACTTTCTAGAACAATTTGTGATGGTTAAGAAAAAAGTTCATCTTTCTCAACTCGCGTTCCTCTCTGATACGTAATTACTTGACATCGGATGTTTAGGCACCAAAAAAACGTGTTTTAGGCGCTTAAAAAAGCACTGAAAAGGCCAAGAATAAGGAGAAAAAAGGCACTGTCATAAGTTACATACACAATAAAATGGAAACATTGTAATTTTGTCTATATTATTTTGTAAACTTAAATGCACAAAACCAGTTCGTATGTTTTAATGTAAAACTAGATTTACATATTTACAACTCTTTTACATTTTATTCTTAATAGTTTCCATTAGCCAGTAATATTTACATACTACCAGTAACTTTTCAAAGATCACAATTTCAAATTTGCGACGACTGGGAGACGAAATCAGATTGAATGCGGAGAAGGATATCTGAACGATGTGACTGGCATATATTTTAGCAGTCCAACACTAGCAGCACTGAAACCTTCTGGGAATTTGTATTTATTTCCACTTAAAATTTCGGTTCCCTCGGTGTATTGTCAATCGTTCATGTTCTCAGATCATGGCTCGTATTTATGAGATAAGGAAATGGAGAAAAATCAATTGGTATACTTTTAGGAATTCTCTCGTAATTGTAAATTTCAAGACGTGAATTGAAGGTTTCGTAATGAATGGTCACGTTGGACCATCGCCGATTATCCGATATCTTAGCATTGTACATAAATATAATAAATAAAAGGCAAAAAAAGTCCTAAAAAGGGTATTTATGCAAAAATAGGCATTCATGCTAAAATAAGCAAAAATAAGCATTATAAAACTTCGTCGTATGTCATCATTTGTCATGATTCGTGGACATATATTATCAGCCTTTAAATAAGTTCTCTAGAAAAAAATAGGCATTTCCCTAAACATCCGATGTCTAGTAATTACTTTCGCAGCGCACTGAGTACACCAACAAAGAAACGATTGTTTATTCAATAACAAAACCAACAATAGCCACAAATTAATATTTATTTTGAAGAACGACGTATTACATAAAAGCTACGTTTAACATTCAATTATATGAATCATGTGCAATATACGAAGTGAAATGAATTATTTGATTCTAATAAAGCGATGGAGTACAGAATACTTATAATAATAATAATAATAATAATAATAATAATAATAATAATAATAATAATAATAATAATAATAATAATAGATTTAAAGAAAATATGTTTTGTATAAATGATTGGTGGCTTCAGTGATAATTAGTTTATGAAATTTATAATAATATAATAATTATAAAAAACTGAAGATTCTAACATACAGTGCTTTGAAAACTAATAAATACTTGGAATGGAGTTAAAGTTCCTTTGTAATGCCACAAAATATATTAAAATATTTATTTTTAATTTGCTTTAAAACATTGTGAATTTGTTACCAGATCGTGTAATTCATAACCAATGTCAATTTTAAAGCTAAGTTGCAATGATTCGAAATTTAACTAATTTGAATATGATTAAATGATTATAAAAATGTGATTATAATATTTTACAACATATTTTATCCATATTTCATGGCATCGTATGTAATAATAAAACTATACACCGAATGCATTGAGAAGTCATTCTTGTATGAACGATAATTTACATTATTACTTCCGCTAGGTACAGGCACGCCCTGCACCGAAAACGCTTTGAAAGTAATTCAGCTGATCGCTACCGTACCCTCTACTGACACAATTCAAACTCAACAGCAATTGGCAAAAACATCAAATGTGTCACAAGAAACAATCAGCAGACGTTTACGATCAATGAGAAACATCAATAAACTCGGTAAATGGGTCCTACGCGATTGAAATGAACGGCAAATGCATAACAAGGCGCCGCCTGACACAGCAAAACCAGTAAAGGACACCTTGAAATCGCTTGGATGGCACATCCTTCCGTACTCACCTTACTCCCCCGTAATGGCGCCATCTATCACTCTTCGCATCAATGGGCCATACGCTCGCAGAACAGCACTTCGGAAATTTTGAGGACGATGGAAAATGGCTCCACAAATGGTTTCCCACAAAAGACAAGCAGTTTTTCTGGCATGGTATTCATAGCTTACCTGAAGATGGGCGGAGTATGTAGAAGCCGATGGCCAATATTTTGAAAAAACAAAAAATAAATTTCCCTTGAAAATTACGTGTTTTCCTTGCCACAAAACCGGCAAAAACTGTATTATAAAAGTCATAGCGGTTTTGTCGTGCACATCATGAGTATAGCCAATATCACATTGGCAGTACTTGCTGTTAATTTTAGAACATGCCTTTTAAAATTGGTCTTCTTTTGGAAGTACGGTGTCACGCCAGCATTTTCCGTTAAGCTATAGGGAATAAGCATGCCTATGTGAGCATTTCTGTGGTAATCTTTTTAAGCGCGGATAGGACCCCTGCGTTATTCTTTTAAGCGTTCCTAGTTCTGTAGAAGAAAAAAAATGACGAAGAAATTTGGAGCTGCTTTTGAGAAAATGTTTTCTTTATAAGTGGACTAAATTTTAAGCGCCAAATTACGCAAAAACGTCTCGTGTTAAAAAATGGTACATGATTTGTTTTCTAAACAGAAATATATAAATTTTGCAATTTTCGGAAATAAAGTCCGCCATAAATAAGAGTAGCACAACTTTTTTTACCGTCATTTCAATTCCATTCAATTCAATTCATTTGATACATAGGAGAAAAAAAATTGATTTTCTTATTATGATCATCAATATTGTACGTAGTTGTAGGAAGCCGAAATTTTGCAATTAAAAAAATCAAGGATTTGAAGGAAAACCTGGAAAGAAACCTGCGCCATTCTCTTAATCGTCCTTTACGCTATCCGATTGCTAATTTAAATAAAAAAATTGAAGTCATATTTAGACAAATTTTAAAAATGAAGATGAGACCTCATATAAAGTCCCTCCCAAAATGAAAATATTCGTTTCACACTCAGAGAATATCAAGTTCATTTAAATCGATTGGGAAATATCAATTTTGAAGAAAATCCGCTGAACAGTTAAAGCGCTAGTGTTGACCATAGACGGACAGACAGACGAGCGAACGGACTGACGGAACCACATAACATGGACTCAACGTATTAGAGGAAGTAAGTTACTATATATAGGAGTAAGATTTTTCAGTTTTTCGTAACCAGTGTCCAACAATAGATTTTCGTCGAAAATTTGTAGTTTTCAGTTGGACGACTACAATACCTTCTCTTCTTTCGAAGTATGGACGAGAAAGTAAAACTATGCTGGAGTTCGTTGGTGATAATGATTTCGGGCGCGTCAACTACTGTGGTCAGTCCCGCAAGTGTACTGAGTTTTCCTTCGGGAGGTGGCGGTGATATTCCACTGCAGGATGGCGAGATCCGGCGCCGACCTACCGTCGACTAGCGGGGTTTTCCCCAACAAGGTATCCCTCAAAAGTGAGGCATCGCCTCAGCCAGGACAAGCTGTAAGCTCCTGACCGGTCTCCCGGAATAAGTGGTAGTGTAGTGCATGTGAGTGTAAGTGTGTGTGTGTAAGGGGAGAGGATAGGGCAAGGACAGATCGCGCGCGGTCCGTGACCCGTTTGTTAGGGTACTGCTCGTGCATTTCCCTGGTGTTGATCGGAGAAACCACGGAAAACTACCGATCAGAGCATTCGGCCGCTAGAATTCTCCTCCAGACAGCGACTGGATTCAACATAGCTGATAAGCCAGTGTCGAAAATTCTGGCGCCGTCTGGACTCGAACCTAGGACGTCCCGGTGAGAGGCACAGGAGAGACATCAGTTGATGCCCTGAACCGCCTCTCCCGTGGATCCCTCGTTGGTATTAATTATCGAATATATATTATAGACTATTAATACAATATTGATGTGCGGAGCCCGGAATCGCGCGTCTGACCGGGCAAATGACTGCTGAGTTTCTGGATTTATCGGCCGTGCGCGAATGTTGCAGGGATTCCGGAACTGCGGTTGCCGACCTTCGACCCGCTGACGCTGCAGCAGCTGGAGCTGCAGGAGGGCCACGGAGGCCTCCGCCTCGTCATGCGGTTCAAGAACGTCTCCATCACGGGCTTCAGACATTTGAAACTTCTCTCCGTCCAGTGAGTACATTCCGACACGTTAACCCCCCTTATCCCTTGTCTCGAGATCTTTTTTCGCTTATTTTTAAACAATGGTTTATGATTTTGCGTTGTGTTACTGACGGGATTCTTGAGTACCTTCTTGTAGTCGAAATAACGCGCTAAGATCACATAGTTCTTACTGTAACCACTAGAATTAGTGTGGTCAGTGGGCGTGAGAAACAGGTGTTTGTCGTCGTTGCGTTGTTATTTTTTGCATTGTTGTAAGTGAAGTAGGATCTTTCCTGTTTTATCCCTTTTTAATATATATTTCTTTGGTATTTGGCTCCTAATATTTAAATTATTATCTACATTAATATATATTTGTTATTTTCTACTTGTGACTCGTCCGGAAATAACTTGGATATGAATTGAGGTTATGTTGAATTTGGTTTCGTTACATCTTTGTTTTGGCCTTTACAAATGATGTTTTTGTTGATAATTTGTTGGGATATTGTGTATTTTTAATTATCAAGATTTAAAATGGATGGAAATACCCTATCAGAATATGAAATTTTAGTAGAACTCGAATTTTCCTAACATCCAGACGTCAGCGGTGAGGACGATGTCAGCGTATATGAAAAGGAGTGGATTTGACCCTAGATGTGTTTGATAGAGTTTTCATGTTCAAATTCCTAATAGTGGTTACAATAACAGATACACTGTAGAACATCTACCTTCAAGCTCGAATCATTCTTCGTTTGAAGTATAAATGAGAAAATGGAAGAAGTTTGTGAAAGTGACGGAAAGTCCAACATGCTTGGAAAGTATATAAAAAATTTGTTACATTAATTAGTGTAAAAATAGAGATAATGACACATATTCAAAATATTATCTTACATTAGGTTAATCAGAATGGTTGTTTGCTCACTGTAACACTGACTGAAATCTATTCAGGGATATTTACTAGAAGATTATATCGCTAAAAGAACTGAGGAGATCTGCAACATTGGGGTTAATTTCTATGAAGAAGTCGCCTAAAAAGTAAACATGCAAAAAAAGAAGGAAAAATTGTTCAGCGAAACACAACCATCTTAGGTATTCATTCGCTTGTGTTTCTTGGCAAACGCGGACGATGAAAAATGTAGACCCTGAAAAAAATTGAATCAAGGCCATATTCACAATGTCCGCATTGAAAAATATTTTTGTGCATTAATAAAACAATTATTTTCTTACCATGCAGTAGTATCATGAAGCAGGAGTTTAATAAAGTGCACAAATGTACATGAAATAGATCAATTATATAAATAATTCTATTTACTATAATTCCTTTCTCAGGCTCATGTCAATTCCTGGCGGGACTTCTAAGTCCCGGCCTATAATTTTGAATTAAACATTTATGGAACAAATTGAAAATATTTGCTCTGTTATTTGATGACATTTTCAACAATATTTTACAAAAATTGTAAAATAATGATAACTAATTCAATGCACAGGACACAAAGGGTTAACCCTACGGCACACGCGCTCGATCTCTCAGATTTCTGAGTTGTTCCTCAGTCGATAGAGCGTGATAGAAATTTTCGAGAGCACCATCTTTCTCCGAACCTCTCTATTATTGTTTTCAGATGTCATAGCTTTCAATTCAGGTCAATAGGCTTTTTGTTGTCATCACAAGAATCATTTCAATCAAACCACGTGCAGCGCAGCGGTCCGAAGGCATGAGCACGAAGTACAATTAAAAATTGATACTTTTTTATTCTCTGTCTTGTTCTTAGCTCGCTCTCGGCGGAAACCTGAAACGTACATGTCATCCTCACAATCCTACATCTCAACTCAAATTGGTGATATGGCGTCGGTGATAGCAGAGGTTACAACAAACGATGTGGTCAAATGCTCACTTCAGGTCTCCAAATTACCCTGCGTGTCTCGCGGTTTTACAGCTTGACCGGATGTTGAAAAGAAAGCCCTAAGAAATATTATTGACGTTTACGTCTGGCTTCCTATTTGACTGCCAGCGTGTCTATTTGAGAGTCTGAAATCATGTGAGTGTCTAGGCGCCTAATTGACCCGATATCTGCTTGAATTTGGCGACCAGTCCGTCTCGAGGGCCAGTCCGTCTCGAGGGCCAGTCCGTCTCGAGGGCCAGTCCGTCTCGAGGGCCAGTCCGTCTCGAGGGCCCGTCCGTCTCGAGGGCCAGTCCGTCTCGAGGGCCAGTCCGTCTCGAGGGCCAGTCCGTCTCGAGGGCCAGTCCGTCTCGAGGGCCAGTCCGTCTCGAGGGCCAGTCCGTCTCGAGGGCCAGTCCGTCTCGAGGGCCAGTCCGTCTCGAGTGCCAGTCCGTCTCGTGGGCCAATCCGTCTCGAGGGCCAGTCCGTCTCGAGTGCCAGTCCGTCTCGAGTGTCAGTCCGTCTCGAGTGCCAGTCCGTCTCGAGTGCCAGTCCGTCTCGAGGGTCAGTCCGTCTCGAGTGCCAGTCCGTCTCGAGTGCCAGTCCGTTTTTAGTCCTTATCTGTCAGTGCCTGTCAGTTCCAGAGAACATGTTCGTGGGCCTATCTGTCAGCCTAGTGTTAGTGAGTGTTAGTGAGGCGTCTGAGGTATCCTCAGACTTCATCTCCTTGATTGATGTTTTGCACGTCGGGGCGCCATGTTCTGCACACGTGCAGCCGGTATATTTCTAAAAACATCTCCCTCCTGCCTCTCCTTTATAAGGGAAAGTCTCTGTGATAACGTAGGTGTGAGAGTGTTTCGTTGTTTTGTAGACGCGTATTGCTGTGCCAGCGCTTCATGTAACGATTGGTTTTGAATTGTTATTTGTGTCCAATATATTACTACTTACGCCAAGTGCATTTGTGAAAATGAGTGGTGAGGTAATTAGAATTGTAGTTAAGTTTTTTCATACAGAGGCAATTGACACGAGTCTTATTCTTCCTTTAAACCTAGCCACAAAACGGACTGCCTAGTATTGCAAAATGTCGACCATCCCTGTGAAGAATATAAGGAAGAAATGCAGGAATAATTCTGGTGTACCAATGGTAACTCCAGGAAGAAAACGGACAAGATCTTCCAGGTGATATTTGTTGTAGATTCTTTTGATCGCCGTTTAATACTAGAAGTCATTAACATTAAAAACGGTTCCTAACCCTTAGATTACTGCTTCTCGTTTCCAAGCCAATGCATACATTTTAGGTGGAGTGAAAAGACTTTGAGAAGAGTTTTTCAAAACATGGAATTTCGTCGAAAGAAATGTAAATATTAACACCTCATATTGATTAAAATGCCCAATATTGTTAACTCGAGATTTTGTGACCTTCAAGCTATAAAGAAAAGCAAATAGGAAGAAAGAAAGGTGTTTTATATTGCCGAAACTGCAGTGGACACTGACCTCTGCTAGCCGATTGACTGAAGGAAAACGCGATGCCGTGAAGGTCAATGTTTTCAGTTCGACGCTTAGTGAAGTTGATTCATATTTCGCGCCAAATACCCAGCGACATTCTCTAGTACCTGTCCCTATAGCTTGTATTGTGTTTGTCTGCCCTAAGTGTGGTTGAGCATTCTGCACGGGTAGCCGAATAGAAAACCAACTTACACACCACATTGCATTTACGAGACGATTAATATCGTGTTACTAATAGAACATTTCTAATGCATGCTCTAACACACCGTGCAGGTCCGAGTTTCAGAAAAATTCAATTTTGAAAATTGAAAACCTTCTGAAATGTTTTCTACACGCTCCTATATCAACATTATTTCGTTTGTAATTTCTTTTTCAATGTAAACTATTTCTAAAATTAAATCTAAATAATTTCACTTACACATCTTTCGAAAAGTTGTTCACGTATTGGCTGAAATGCGAAATTTTGTAATATTAGGCAGCGCAAATACACCAGTAGTGACCGTAGATAGGAACACTTTTATACTTTTTTAAAATACTTAAGTTACAGTTCCAAATTCATTACGTAACTCTCAATGGTAGATAGGTAAAACTCTTTCTGAATAGCCATCTCTCCTAAACATTCTCAGTCTTTATATGTTTTTTTATTAATTATTTTTAAACCCCGTTTTTAATCCAGTAGTGGCCATTTGAAAATTGCGAAATTTTGATGTTGGTCAGATACATCACTCAGTAATGGCAATTTGAAAATCTTCCCCGTGAATATCTTTGAGACAGTCCAAAAAGTACGCGTTCGTGTTACATTTTTACAATACGCCTACTAATAAAATGCTTTCAACTAATTTGTTTCGTACAAAGAAGACAAATGAAATTAATCTTCGTTTTACACTTCGCCAATACAAGCCATAAACTCCACGTGCTTGTTGTTTGAAACCAATGGGAAGTCTCGAACTGTTATTTTTCCAATATGCTTGAAGTGGGCAATGCTGAGGCATGGGCCACAGACACATGTTGGTGTCTTTACATTGACCGTTACTTATAATACAAGAAAATATGTGCTTCTGCAGCACCACACTATCAACGTTGGACCAACTGAGGTGGCTCAGGGTCTAAACTGTTGCACTGCAGTGCTTCAGACCAGGAGGTCCTAGGGTTCGAATCCCGACGGTGGTCGAAATTTTGATATTAGATAGATAGCTAAGTAGTTCAGCTGCTGTCAGGGGACTTCCTGTAGCCGGATGCTCTGACGGGAATTTTCCGTAGTTTCTTCGATCAACTCCAGGCAAATGTCGGAGTAGTACTGTAACAAACAGGTCAAGGACCGCGAGTTCTTTCGTCTTCCTTATACCTTTTTCACCCCCTTACGTACACACACTTACGTGCACTAGTTTGGCAAACATGTTGGGAGACCGGTGGAGGCCAGCTTGTCCGAGCAAGGGTGTGCTCCGTTGGTATGAGATACTTAGATAGGGAAAACTAAGTAGGTGTGTAAGTCGGCGTCGAATATCGCTAAGGAGAGAGGGAAGAACACCATCACCTCCCGTGATAAAGCATGCATTACCCTAGAGGAAATAACGTCCATAGCAGTTGAAGCGCCCGGAAACACGGAATAATCAATCAATAGAGAGTTTTTTCAAGTCGTGGATTTGCAAGACATAACACGACAATTCTGGGGAGAATTGCACTGCGCATGCGCCGGCATCAAATGACGGGATTTCGATTGTCGGGTCCCGTCATTCTCTCTGTTTTGTCGTCTACGACAAACTTACACTTTATGTTGGTTTCGCCGTCACCACTAAACACGAATTCAACATTAACATAAATGGGGGTGGAAGTAATGAAACATACAATATCCATACTGCCAACATAATATGGCAGGAATTTAATGATTAATTTTTTTCTCAAGTTAATTTAAATGTGTCTGAAATTAACGTAACTATTTAGAATTTGGAGGTTATGTATATACTGAGGCTACATTGATTGTCACGAAAAATTTATTATTTATCCATAGGACGTTATAATTACCACACATTTTCCATTCCTAATATAAACAATATAAATATGTTATAATAAAACAGCGTGTTTATCTAGAGAGCTATATTTATCTTTGGAGATAGACAAGTATTACATATTCGTATGATACAATGAAATTTCATGTATTATTTCATGTATTTACTGTCTTGTAATCCTAATAAAAGCAAAAAATGAGTCAGAGATACACAGATAGTCCATAAAAACTTTTAGATCCTGATAGAGGTATTCAGTTCCAATTAGTTGCTAGATTTAACGTACGTTTTCGATTGTACGACATGCAAAACCTCATTTTTCTGAAGAAACGTTATTTCCTTTTGACGATAATATTTACGCACTACAATTGATTTCCCGTCTTGCAAAAACTATTCTCAATATTGCGCTGGCTTAGCCGCTGACGCTGCTCGCTAATTGATTGATTTTTTCGTGTTTCCGGGCGCATCAACGGCTTTGGTCATTAGTACCGTTAGTGTAGTGCATGCTTTTTCTCGGGAGATGGCGGTGAACTTCCCTCGCTGGATGGTGAGATCCGGCGCCGACCTACCGCCGGCTAGTGGGGTTTTCCCCTAACCAGGACTCTCCCACCAGCAGGGCACCGCCCCAGCCGGGACAAGCTCTAAGCTCCCGACCGGTCTCCCTGAATATGTGGTAGTGTAGTGCATGTTAGTGTAAGTGTGAGTGAAAGGAGAGAGGATAGGACAAGGAATGGGAAGGAAAGATCGCGCGCTGCTTGTTGCAGGGCGAGTGATGATCTGAGCTCGTGGCGGTTCCACGCCATCACCCCGCACCTGCACGCGGAGGGCCAGTACGAGATGGAGGGGCATCTCTTGGCGCTGCCGATCCAGGGCCATGGAGATGGCACTATGGACTTCCGTAAGTATCCTCCTTCACCCTTTCACTACCAATTTTAATTTTTATTGACAATTTTAGTTTCTTTGTATATTATGACTCAGTAGCATGTCTTTGATTGATTGATTGATTGATGTTTTCGTGTTTCCGGGCGCGTCAACTACTTTGGTCATTAGTCCCGTTAGTGTAGTGCATGTTTTTTCTCGGGAGATGGCGGTGATCTTACCCCGCTGGATGGCGAGATCCGGCGCCGACCTACCGTCTGCTAGTGGGATTTCCCCCTAACCTGGACTCTCCCACCAGCGGGGCACCGCCCCAGCCGGGACAAGCTCTAAGCTCCCGGCCGGTCTCCCGGAATATGTGGTAGTGTAGTGCATGTTAGTGTAAGTCTGTGTGTAAGGGGAGAGGATAGGACAAGGAATAGGAAGGACAGATCGCGCGCGGTCCGTGGCCCGTTTGGTAGGGTACTGCTCCGGCATTCGCCTGGTGTTGATCGGAGAAACCACGGAAAACTACCGATCAGAGCAGCCGGCCGCTAGAATTGTCCTCCAGACAGCGACGGAATTCGACCTAGCTGAACAGCTAGTCAGTCGCCGCCGTCAGGACTCGAAGCTAGGACCTCCCGGTCAGAGGCGCAGCAGTGACATCAGTTGATGCACTGAGCTACCGCTCCCGGTAGTAGCATGTCTTTAGTTGGTAGCTCCAAGATTAGCACAGTACCGGGTTCGATGTAGAGTTGGGATAGATGGGACACATGTGTCCCATTTGTATTCTTTGGTGGGACTCATATGTACCTCTAGTATTTTTTGGACATGTACACAAAATTTTCTTTCAAGAATGATACGGTTGTTTGTTGCATTTTCAATAAACAAATAAAATAATAACAAATGTTATACGTTATATACAAAGTAAGGCTGACGTTATTGTTTGCAACATCTGAATCTGAATTTTCTGAATCACTGCACATCATCAGCTACAAAACAATCACTCCTAAAGTTGAGTTCTAATACACCCTCCTTTTCAAAATGGTCTCTTTAAACAGTTTTTCACCGTCTAGAACATTTCTCATTTCTGAAAAAATATAACCAGTAACCATATAATTACTTAGATATCAAATGCAAGGCATACAAAGTTGTATACCAAAGAAGTCACACAATTCAAAGCAGAAAATTAGTCAATTCATTCAACTTACTAGGTGAAAACGAACGCAAAATGCAGCAAAATGTACATCTTTTTACTCAACAGCAATAGTGTTTTTGTCGGTCCAACGTTTTTGAACACATGTTTGCCCCATTAGTAGCTAGCAGTAACTAGATAACCTAATGGGACATATACGTCCCATTGGTAGTGAAAGTGGTAACACTCCGTCACTAGCGCCGTTGGATAGCGTGGAACAGAAGTAACTTTTATGGTTAAGAACGGAATGTTAGCCTTACGCATAAAAACAATGCTGCTGTACCTCTAACGGTATCTGAGAAGGAAACTTCTTATTTCTGTAATGCACTGTGTCGCTGAAGAAAAATCGCTGTGCCTGTTTGACAGAATCCAACATGTGAGTACTGCCGTATGGAATGGTGTTCTTGCACATTCGACTAAAATTATATTTTTCTGTGATATGAGAGAGTTTAATATTTTCAATGTTTTGTTTATACGTTTATAATTATTTTGGTTTCTAATAAATATGGTTTATAACTATTTATGTTTCTTTCCGAGGTGTATGCAATTATAATACAAGCACAGATACATAAGAAAAGTGTATTAATGATATTAATAAAGAAAGAAATAATACTAATCAATATGCGCAAGTACCCGTATTACAAATGGGCGCGTGATTGACAGCAAATTATTAACTAGCTATTATAGGAGTATGAAGTATATAAGAAAGAGACTCAACTCCACCCTTGACAACTAAGTTCACGTAAAAGGGAGGACACGCGATAAGAGAAAAGGAAAGAAAACAAAAAACGCATCAATACATTTCTTTTTATAAATATTTAATGTATTAAAGTACGCACTTGTGAAGCACATAGTCTATATAAATAATATAATTTACCACATATATTATAAAATCACCTTATAGGTAGATAAATGTATTTTGCAGATAGTTACAAACACCGGTAGCAGAATTTGAGGGTATTCTAGCGAAGACTGGGTTATGCGCTGTGCGATGTTCATTTGCCTGTCACCGCAATGACGTAAAGCAGGGTAGTGAACTTAACGTTAACCATTAACTGCCTTCTTATAAAAGTGAATTGTTTATAATGCGGTGGATAGACCCACGGTTGTTTATAGTGAACGCGAGAGTCGAAGGCCCGAGCCTCGTCGTAACTTGGATCTGGGTGAGCGAAGCAAGAAAACTTGTCTTTGAAAGTAACGCCTCGAGGATATGGCGATGCAACTTACCAAATATTTTTAGAGACTGCAAAATACTAAGTAGAGGTCATTTTTGGGCAATGATAGAAGATTCAAGGGAGTTGTACCCTGGACATTAATAAATATTTCAATTTAAGATTTAATAACATTGTGTCAAATATTTATTAACTCCCTATCCATTACTGTTTCATATTTCTTACGCTTAGGTTGGCAGTATAATAACTAGTGGAGGAGGTGACGTCAGCGAACAAATGCACATCTCGCACATCACTAACAAATGCACGAACAAATGCGCATAATAATAATAATAATAATAATAATAATAATAATAATAATAATAATAATAATAAAAAGATCTCAAAGATCCCAAGGTCCAATTTGATAAATGCCACAGATGTCGTGCGGACAGAAAACGTTATTCACATCATTTTAGGATGTGCAACCATCACACTGACACACAGATACACAATGCACCATAACCAGATCGCTTCCTTTATGCACCAACAAATTGTGACAACCATTTAGTGATCATCATGCCCCTTACTACACATACAAACCTGCGTTGGAAAATGAAAAGGTCAGAATTTATTTCGATCGCACAATTTCCATGCATAAGACTCTAGAACATAACAGGCCAGATATTATGATCACTGTCAAGGTATCAAAAACTACTTTTCTTATTGATGTTGCGGTCCCTTCCTACAGGAACATGCAAAAAGCATTCTCGAAAAAAATAAGGAAGTACAGCGATCTGGCATATCAAATCAAAGATCAATAGAAATAGGACCAAGTATTCACTCTCCCAATAATTGTCTCCAGTAATGGCCTTATAGAAAAACACATCAAAGAAAACCTTTAAAAAATTGATATCCCTCTAAGGATTTTAAAATTAATGCAGAAGTCTATCATCTTAAATACTTGCAGCATTGACTGGAACTTTCTAAATTCAGATTCTTAACTAAATAACACATTTGGCGAAAAGCCCGTTGTTATTTGAGAATTAGGACCTCCTGTGAACCAGCAATGTGTAAACGTAAATAATAATAATAATAATAATAATAATAATAATAATAATAATAATAAATTATAATAAATTATAATACAATAACAATATTACAAAAATATTGGTACAATGATAATACAAAAATAATAATACAATAACAATAATACAATCATTATGTTGTAATAATAATACAACAATAATAATATACAACAAATTGTTAGTAAGTAAAATAAATAAAAACAAGTGGGAACCTCAGCAACAGAACTATTGCATCAATTTGGGGTACGAAATTGTCGTTCAGCACTTCACCTCACCTCAGTGCACTACCCTAAGCTATTTTCCATGCCCGGCCCATTTCACCTCTTTTCTCTTACCCGATTTTCTCACTGAAAATTTCACTAAACCCCAACATTACATTGCACTGCACTGCACCTAACTACATTTGTTATTTCAAATACGATAGAAAATACAAACTAGATAATATTGTTAATATAAACTAAATTACATTCGATCTAATCTATTTCTAAACATTTTTCCAGAGCAAGGAAAGGTTTCAAAAAACAGTCGAGGGTAAGCTGTTCTTATCCTTTATCGTCTGATTCATAAAAGAGTGTTTTGTAATATCTGTCATATTCATAAAAGAGTGTTTTGTATTACATCTTGCGGCAGGGCTGAGAAAGACGCAAAATGTTGTGCCATATTCCATCTTGGAGATACTACCCTCAGATGCCGTGTTAGAAAAATCCAAGTATAAGAGAACTCCCAAATACAGCAAGCAACCCGAGGTATTATGTCAGAGACTAATTGATAAGATAAAAACATACATAGTATTTCCATAACTACGACAGCAAAACAATAACAATGTCAACAAAACTCTGTTAAATATGTGAATATTCCCACTTACTCCTCCCTTGCATGCTTGACCATTTACCCTTTACTATTTTAATTGAAAAATTATTAAATATTTACTATAAATCTCGGTCTTCTTGTAATACTCTTGTTAATATGCATGCCCTCTTTTGTGTCATTTTCCTGTTGGAGTCCGCTGCACTCTTGGCCGTCGAGGGTACAACTGAAAGTTGATTATTACTGAATGAATTATTTGTATGAATGTCTTGGACGCAATTTAATGAAAATTAACGTAAATTAAGGCGGTATTCAGTTGAATCGCCTCTATTCAGTTCCTGGCAATTAAATTGTCTAGTTACACGGCACGAAGGGTGAAAGTGAAACTTATACCTTACAGATGCATGTGATGCATGCATGTGTAGACCTCTGTGTTGCACAGCCGGGTGGATGTCGGAATGCACGTTCTCACGCAGTCCAGCAATGGCGAGGTTCATATGCAGAATTTGAACGGGAACGCTGCACCGTACACGTGATCAAACGCGGCAGCCAATGCAAGGCAGCGTGTCACGTGACCAGTTTCCAGCAGTCGGCCGGGAAAGCGAATGCCGCACAACACGCACCGAGGTAGATTCGGTATACAAGACATATGATGATGGAAGAGTTCCCGCAGGCAGCCATACCTCGTCGAGACTGATATCACGAATAATTGTAATGACAAAGTCCGTCTGCTTGACGAAGTCAGCAGAACTGGCTCCTACGTATGAAGTTACTCGTGTGTATGAAGAAGAATGAATTAAAGTCGGTTTGTTGAAGACAGCCGAATTGCCGGGAGCAGCGTAGTCATGTAGAGAAAGCTTGAGAAGCGAAGAATGAAAGTCTGCTTGTCGATGACGGCAGATCTGTCCAGAGTAGCGTAGTGTAGCGTCATAGCAGTTTGCTCATCGGACCGTTCAAGGTGTGTAGCCGGCGCGGGTGAGGGGGTGGTCCTGGCGCCGGGCTGGCGGGGCAACCGGAGGCAGGCCGCCGGGGGCGTGTCTGGGTACTCTGGGGTCAAGTAGCGCAGAATGATATGTGAGGACAGGTCGGCATGCAGCTGGCGGCCGGCCTCATTTTCCAACCGATCTGAAAACTCAGTAATGAGGTGACGCGGTATGCGGGTCTTCAGCGTGGGATGTCTGTCACGTGACTCCTCGCGATAGGGGCTGGTGGAGGAAACGGCTGCATTCGAGTTTCAAACGAATCACGGTAAGGGGGCACTTTTATCACCCGTGAGGGGGTTATCGCAGGTTTGTGAGGGTAGCGTTTCGCCACGGGACGGAGGCTAGGAGCGGCGATAAAGTGTAGCATGCTGAGGTATTCTGTGTCAGGCTGGGGCGGCTTGCCTCAGGAATTGTAGTGCTGTAGAGTGCAGCGGTAATTTCCAGAGGAGAGTAAATATTTTATAGAAATTGTAAATAAACCTGTACAAAAAAACTGTGTTTGTGTTTCATCGACGTCACAGTAGTTACTCGAAGACATACAAAAAGAAGAATGAGCCGCCTGAACATGCAAAAAGAAGAATGAGAATTTGCGGCGGCGATGTAACGGTTAGCGTTTCGGGCTGTTATACCCAGGTTTGCGAGTTCAAACGCGATCGAAGTCGTGGATTTTTAAGGGCGAAAAAGTCCTTCGTACGCCTTCGAAGTAAAGCCTGCAGTCCCATAGTAGTAGATTTACTGCATTAAAAGATCCTCAAGTCTAAATGAAGCCTCTGAGCCAAATTCAAATTGCATGTTTTGTTACCCAAGCAATCCCTTCTTTCTCTCCTAGTAGGTGAAAGGAGCGTGACGAAATTAGCGTGGTCAGACGGAAGAGCAGGCCTCATGGCCTGAGTCTCGCCACGTAAAATAAGGCATTCATTCATCCATTCATTCGTTCATTCATTGAGCCGCGCCGGTTGAGTAGCTTCTGTACTCGTAGGCGGAGATTTTCCCGTCGAGAGTGTGTTTAAAGGGCGCGGGGCAAAGCGTTTTGGGGTAGAAACTACAGTGCCTTCTGGCGAACGCGCCGGCAACCCGGTAGGGCTGGAAGGTGCGCTTCCTGTGAAAGGGCGCGGGGCATCCGTTGAAGGCGGAGATGACGTCACGTTGGCTCCGACTTTTGTGATGCGTACGGAACAATACTTGAAGGAAAACATTTACTTATTTAAAAACTAAAGCTACATCTGTTTGACAAAATATTGCAACAATTTTCTGCAAGTTTGTACTAAAATCGGTTTACCTTTTGTGGAAACGCAAGAGATTATGCTATATTTTTCTACTTCCAATGTATAATTCTGTCAGTTGATGGCTGCAACCAGTTGCAAATGACACTCATTACGATACAGATTTCATTATGATTCAGGCTCTTGAGTAATCGCAGAGAAGTTTACAAACTGATTATTAGTATTTAATTAATCGTGCTAGTACATGTTTCGTTCAATGGTGTACATTAAAATTGCATTTAATGTTATATTATACTTGTCAGTTTCAATTTCTTTTATTATTAGTAATTTTTCTATTATTTTAAATAAATTGGAATTGACTATCGCAGTGGTAGTGGCAGAGGGAACATTTGACTGAAGTTAAGATCAGAACGCAAGTCATTTTGTGTGTATATTGCTGCCGTGTGGTTCCCTTTAAAAAACCGCAAATTTTTTATTTTAAAATGTCTTGTGAATCAGAGATTGAGTTGGTACCTCCAGAAATAAGAAAAAAGTGAAAATGGTGACATCAGAATTATTGCCGTAACTTTTTTACTCTCTCGCAGGCGGACTGTGAAACCGCTTACGGCAGGGTAAAATAGCTGTCTGCTAGGTGGCCTTGGCTGAATCCTGAATGTTAACTGCCAGGAAACGATTCAATATAATAGTTTCACTTATAAAAACTACCATAAGTCGTAGGAAAATTACCGTATGAAACTCGATGTAATGGGTATTAATACACTCGTGTGAAGTTCACGGTACTTGCTCGTTCCTCGCCTATCGTTATATCACATTCATGTATTAATATCCATCATTACATCGTTTCATTATGTACTATTTGAACATTTTCTGCTCCTTCTTTCGGCCCTTTACGCGATGACACAGAAGGTGACGTCCGGTTTTTGAAGGTCTGCTTCAGCGTTTATTACGTTTCTGCGAAAGTCAAGGTATTCTTTAGATGGACGTGAATTAAAATATGATTTGAACGTCACTTTGGGGGGTAGGGGCATATTATAAAGCTTATTATCAAACTGTGGCAGGAATATCTTCGTGTCTGTGGCAGGCATACACGTTAAGACATTCTCTAGATCGACAGGTATTCAAATAAGATTTGAATGTGACTTTGTGAGTCATAATTTAAGAGAATGTTGGTGTTTCTACGAATAGATCGCGGATAGACGGTTTTGTTTAGTAAACCTACGATAAGCGTTGAAACATGAAATCATCACTTAGGCAAAAATAGGTTGTAGTTATGAAAGTTCAAAAGTTTAAACAGGAACTCCATACATAAACAAAAATAGAAAAAAATACTGCAGTTCGTCGTTAACCCCTCCCCCTTCCCCAATGGTATGTGTTAAATGAGGGGTTTGAAATAAAAATTCCTGGTTTATGTATTTCAGTGTCTTAATATAGTGCTAATCGTTTAATACCGAGTGGAAAGCTCCAAGACCCTTTACAAAGTTGACGGCTCATTTGAAAACTTGAGCTGGGTTATTTTTAAACTGAATCTCGCTTTCACTAGCTTCAATTTAATCAAGTTTGTTGACGAAGAGATGAGATGCGGGTACTTGAATTTTAGCCTTTCAGCCTTTCACGTATGTCTTCGCTTTGGTAGACTATTTTAACCAATCTTATTATAATTTGACCGAAACGGTAACAGATTCTTCAATATTGTCACCTACCTTTACATTGATTCTTCTCTTCTTGCTATATACAATCGCAATTTGTGTGTATGTTGGCTTGTTCCAGCCGTTAACTGGTAATGCGCTATCTCTGAAACTGGTGAGGAAAAATAAACGAAGTTTTGCAGATCGCACATCAGCAGTAGTAGTTCTTTCCTTGCTACAGCGAAGAGATATGACTAGGGAGCGGATTTCTAAGATTATATATATTTTTGTCCGTTGCTTCAGTGCGTAGATAAGTGAAATTTCCGGACACTTGGTTACAATATGATGCTATTTAGATTAATATGTTAGTGCATATTTGACGGTTTTCCCTGTTTGTACATATTTGTGTGATTATAGGCGGATATTGTGCATATTTTGTTAAAATAGAGACTTATCTAGAAAACGTTTAATCTTTTTATAGAATATATTTATTTGTGAGCGTTCATTGATTTGAAAGAGCTTGTCACAGTGTGCTTTTTTATTTACAATAGATAATAAAACACTTTTGCAAATGTCGGATGTTGCTTGATAACATGTTTTTAAACCATTCAGAAGAAATACAAGACTTACAATGTACTTCACTGAGGTGAATATTTACTTCAATTTTTTCTCTCATGAAGTAGGATAGATTATATTATGATTGCACAAAAATGTCTGTTTTCATTCCAAGCATGCTTCTCCTGAATTTTATCAAGAAATGTTTATAGATGAAATGTAATATTGTTAATTTTAAATGCGTATTTCAGAATTTTTAGGTCATAAATGCATTTTTAATAGCATATTTGAAGATTTTTTAAAGGGATTAAAAGATTTATATAAGGGATAAAAAGGGATTTTAAGATTTTTTAATTTTTTTTTAAAAATCCTCTCCCAATATATTACCATGTATTGGCGTCATCCGGACAGCCCAGATCACTTCCTTGTAATGTCCGAGTATCTGTTGATGTGTGACGACGAAAAAGCTCACTTCTCTGATTAAGAAGACCAGAATATGCTAACCACACGTGCCCCAAGGTAGCTATCTAGAGAAAAATAAAATTCTAGAATTTCGGGTCTATTTTGTTTTGCCTTGTACATTTAATTCCTTTATGTTTGTAGAAATCATATAATTAAAAAATATTTTTTTCAATTTGTTTATAAATAGTTGGCAAAAATGTAGATTTTTACTTCAAATATCATAACTCTACAACAAATTAATATATTTTGAAAATTCTTTTTTTTAAATTAATGACTATTGAATGTTCTAGTGAATGAACTACAAAGGTAATGGTACTGTGAAAACTTAATAGTCAAGAATTGATTATTTGAGAAAGATAATTGTTTATAATTTATTCTTGACATTTTAGTTCATAAAGCTGAAATTTTTAGCGAAAGATCAACTATTTTAGTTCATTCACTGGAGAAAATCGTGGGTTACATGCTGCCAAAATAATTAAATTATTATCTTTAATAGTTTATGATTGATGATGTTTGACGTGCGTGAACTGCGAATTCCCAATTCGGGAAAATGCATCTGAAGTTCACTCAGAGCGACTTGACAGTTGACACTCGCTTCGAAAAAAAAAATTCTCAAAAACTAAAATCTTAGCAAGAGACGGTTTGAAATATTTAAAACAGAATGAAACAGGGCACACGACTCAATAAAATTAGAAAATGTCACGATTTTTCATCATTCTTAGATAAAATTAGAAAATGTCACGATTTCTCTATAATGGCGGCAACGCCGAATGCTGCTGTTGGGCCTTGGCCTCCATCAGGAGCTTCATCACGTCAGTACAGACAAATTGACAGTGATGTGGAAGGCGAATTCGCCTTTGTACGTGAACACGTTAGGAATAACGAAGAGGAAGCTCGCGGAGAACGAGATGAATTAGAAGGGGAGTACAAATACCAAAAAAAGCAGCAGAAAAAGAGGAAGAAAGAGTCAGTGAGATGAATACCAGAATAGTTTCGAAAGGATATGGGTACTTCTCAGGAAAACACCATGCGGAAGAGGTGGTACAAGGATCTTGAAGTAAACTGTTGAATGATTCACACTTTTTGTTAATGGCTATCTTTTGTTATTTAAGGTGGCACCAACATCTAGGCCATTAGCGACCACTATTGGACAGAACGTTATGGTAACTGTGAAGATGAAATGACATGGTGGTGATAAGGGGTTAAAGGGCGGACACAAATACCACCATATCCGAGGTGGGACTCGAACCCGCGATCATTCGGTCCGAGATCGCTACGACTCTACTGCTTAGTGATCTCGGTCATCGGATCAGCTGGATAATTTTTTAGAAACGATATATTTCCATGTTTAAATATAGGTTTTTAAATGTAGTGAATAAGTTTCAAATTTCCGTCTACACATACGTAACGTGAAGAAATTTACTCGGTGAAATTTGTTGTTTTCATTTTGTATATTAATTACAAACCAATTAATTTCATTCTTTATTATGTCACGCTTAGTGTGAAAATAATCATTTCAACATGAAATTAATCACGGAAAATAATCGTATAAAACTTCTGCGACTCTTAGACCGCTCGTAACTGGTAACAAAGTGAGAAGGCGAAATCAAGAGTTATGGGTTAAAACAAAAAATTAGTATGGCACTCCAAGTATTTTCTTCTCTTTGTACTACACTAAAAGCTTATCTAAGAGATGTCAATCAATTGAATCTTGGCATCAGTAATACTGTTTTGGTTTTGAATAAGGCTCATATTAAGAAATTATAATTGAAGTTTTCAAGTTTTTGTTTACATTAATGTTATGATTCTTGTTTAATAGATAATGTCTCAATAACCCATGAAATAACACTGAAGAACGTAACTCGAAAGGGGAAGTTATACAACCATGTGGACACAAAGAAGTGGGCCGTAGATACTACTTTCGCTAAGACAAAATTCACTAACCTTTTCAACGGCGACAAAACACTTGGTGAGTATGTCAACCAAATTTTATCAGATGTAATAATAATAATAATAATAATAATAATAATAATAATAATAATAATAATACCCGTGTGGTGTCCGGGTTTTTTGTAGAATAGCGCCATGGGATCTCCTCCTATTGTAAAAGGCGACAAATAGGAGTAGCTGTCCGCTGTCCCTCCATCTGAAATTGATCCATCTTTCATTCGCCATTCCTTTTTCTGCTGTTCCATCTATTCTTTTACCAAAATGATACCTTAGCTGTCCTTAAGCTGTTTTCCCGATCCTGTTCCCAAACTATCCCCTATCCACTTCACCCTTTTCTTTACGTCCCTCGAAGACCAGCCCTGCGTGGACTGAGAGAACAGCTACGCCACGTGGGGGACGGGTAAAGGTTCTTTTGAGTGTCGGCTATCAGGGCAATGGCAACCCACCAAATCGGATGCCTATCTGTTCTTTTGGAAGCTGGGAGGTGACCTGTGCCCCTGACTTCCGGCTATCAGTCGGCTATCAGAGCAATGGCAACCTGACAAATCGGATGCCTATCTGTTCTTCTGGAAACTGGGAGGTGACCTGTGCCCCTGACTTCCGGGAAACTGATCGGCGAACCAACTGACAACTGGAAGATGGGGTAGTACCCGAAATAGTCTCCTCTGTGTTTTGCGGGCTGTAAGTGCCTGAGCTAAGCCTTTAGGGGTTAGGTGATGGTGCGCAGATGGGGCTCTGGCTCAGAGGCGAGAGGTGCTTCCACTCTCGACTCTTACCCGGTCCGCCGGTGGAGAAGCAGTTATGAGAACAAGTAAAAGGATTCGTGACGCATGCGACCCGCACTTGCAAGGCGGCGCTGCGAGTTCTGGCACCGGGCTCGCAGTGAGAAATGTGCTACCTGTGCCACTGGAGAGCAGTAGAACCTCTTCATACCATCCGAGAAGGGGTGGCGCTGCACCACTTATGGCGACCACAATACAAACAAGTACTGGGGGTCGCATCTTGGGTGAGACAACAGCTCACCCCGCCCGACCTCAAAACAAACGCCAGCGCATGAAATGGACTAAGGAATTAAATATCTCCATGCTGCATGCGTACGTTTTGGCTACTAGGCTTGAAGCGGACATGGAGGGATACAGGACGCGATTTCACGAAGAATGGTTAAAGCTGCAGCCGGACATACCGGTATCCGAACAGAGAGTGTGCGACCAGCAGCGCACCATCATTGTAAGGAACTTTCTCTCAAATGCAGAAATAAATACCATTAGGGAGAATGTAAGAGCATCCTTATGTGTTGAGAATAGGAATGTGACTGATGAAGGAAGAAATAATGAAGATCCTCAAAATAATCAGGAGTCTATGGAGAGGATTTCTCATGAATCCTGCCTCCTAGTGTCTGAGAAATTCTCTTGGGCTGTGCATTACGAAGCCATGAAGACATACTATCATGGTATCCTCCCGACCACGGATCCCACGAGTGGGATATGGCCCGCGTACAAATGCAGCGATGGAAGCGGTCAATAACTTGCTGATGGTTGATGTAGAACAATCGACATCGCTTGAGGAAGTGGTAAGCTATGTGTCTTGCCCAGCCTTTGCTGTTGTACAGGGACTAGGTAAACATGTAAAGGATCAATTGAAAACATCGAAAGACGCAGTGCAGACTGATAAACCCACCAAACCCCCCATGGTTGAGACGATCAAGATCGAAAGGCCGGCGAGACATAAGCACCCTGACAGCCTTCTTTACGGCTCCTAAGAACGCAACTAGAAAGGTCTCCAAAGCAGTGAAGGCAATTGGATGAAACAAGAGAATTCGAAGAACCCAGTCAAATTTTGAGGAGAAGCATCGAGACAGAATTGAGTACCTGAAACAGCGCATCGCAGCCCTTGGCTGTCGTATAAGAAGATATCATAAATCAACGAAACGAAGAGAACAGATTGCTATGTATTCATGCGACCAGAAGAAAATTTTCAGACAACTCAAATATCAAAGAATGCTGCCGGAAACAGTTCTTAAAAGCTCCGAAATGGAAGAATATTGGAGTAATATATGGAGCATTCCCAAGACCCATGATGATGGAGGCTTATTGGATAGTAGAAGAAGAAGAGAAGTGTTCTGATATACCACAAATGTGCTCGCCTAATATTATACGGAAAGATATCTTCAATTCAATGAGGAAGACGCAGAATTGGAAAGTACCCGGTACTGATGGGATACAAAACTTTTGGTGGAAGTATTGCTCGTGTACTCACGCGGCCAGGTGGTTTCAAGCCTCATTCAACGATCCAAGTCTCATTGCGGCGTCTTTTACTGAAGGAGTTACGTTCATGATAAGCAAGTCTAACAATTCTAAGGCTCCGAGAAACAATCGACCCATCACTTGTCTCTCCACAGTATATAAGATTTTTACATCTGTGCTAGCTAGTATGCTGAATACTGCTGCATCTAATGCAGTGTTAATTTACCACTCTTCACGATCTTGTGGTTTTTATTGCTACATGCATTATGGGGGTATATTAATAGGGAATTGTTGCCTAATTTGACATTTCTGTTGCAGGAGACGCGACAAATAATTTTCTCAATGAAAATTGGAGGGAAGCGTTCGAGACTTACAAACATCTTCCAGAGGAAGCGTTTGGTGAATATTTTCTCGAGCTTGAAAACGGCTTCTTTGATCAGTTTCCCTTGGAAGAATTGTTTCCGGAGTAAACGAGTCACCTTTCAAGATCCTTGCGCCAATATTTCTTAAACCCTAAGCTGTGTATGCAATACATGCAAGTGAATAAGAGTAGTCCTTCAAAGAACTTTATACTAACGAATTTTTAATATGAAACCGAAGACATTTAGCATTAATTTAGAAAGCAAATTATTTAATTCGTAATATAACATCTTTATTCCGTTTATAATCATGTTTTAAATGTACAAAAAGCTGAAAAATGAATTACACGAAGTTTACGGCAAGAAACATGCTCTGGATGTGTACAGAAGTAAAAGGTCTCTACAAAATGCATTCTGTTTGAAAAGTACATCTTGACAATCTGAGTAAATGAATTCACAATAGCTGTAACATCTAAACAAATAAATACAAAGTAGTTGGGAAATGGAATTAATAAAAAAATCTTCACTCCCTTCCATCTATCCAATTTTTCTTTCTCTAAATACAAGAAACGCGAGTTTTCACGTCCGCTCCATAAAAAGCTCATACATTTTACAACCTGTACGTTTGAGTGTGAGGGTGAAAATTTTCAATCTACAAAAATGAGGATAGAGACTTTTTTTAAAAATCCCTCTAAGAAATCATATTTTTCAAATACGTTATGTACATTTTTTTTCAAAAATCAGTAATTTCTTACGTCATTTGTGCTTCAAATTATGACAGGTTGTAAAAAACATTTTCGAAATAACCGCTGGACATTTTCTCTTCAATTTTTTTTATGCGGATAGAACGAGTAACGCTTAAAAAATGGCGCGGGTCACTCCTCAAATCTATCCATACATACGCAACAATACGCATTAAACCTACAACCAGCACTGAAGGCAGGTGGGTTGCAAATTAGACTGCTGGCCAGCTAAAAAGCCGAACTAACGGGACAACTTTTGAAAAATGTCACTGTCGGATGAGAACATACGTTTATACTCGATTTAGGGTAGTTTCGTTTCGTTTTATGTTGGCAAAAGTTGTTGCCAACCGTCACACAAATACCCAGTATATATTACCTTCAAGCGGTAGGGACATTTTTTAAAATTTAAGTTTGCAATAAAACAATGACTACTTCCGTAGATTCCGCCAACATTCAAAGCCATACAAGTGAAGCTGTGTTAGTTTACGAGTGTTGCTAAAGATTTGCATTTTGCGTTTTGGTGCTCTTCGTTCTTTACGTTTTATCGTTCAATTTATTTATTTAGTAGTACTAGGCGTTTTTGAGTTTTATTTATTATTTTCCAATTGTTTTCTTTAGTAATAATAATAAAGTTAATTGAAATAGTTATTGTAGTTCATTATTTGTTGTTGTTAAGTGTCCCTTTAGTATTTCTTGTTTTAGATTAATTTTATTTATTATTATTATTTTTTCTTTATTCATTTTAATTATAACTGGAAAATAATGGATAGCCCAACAACATCTGGGTCTACACTTAATTTTGAACCTTTGAAGATAACACGTATTCAAAGTTCTCTTCAAAAGGGAATTATCAATTTATTTTGTGGACTGTGGAAGGAAGCAGTGGAAGAAAAGGTCCATGTTACCCACTCTTGTTTAATAACGCGAGTGGCAAAATTATTACAGGTAAGATTGATTTTTCTTTTTTCTTTTCTACATCTTATCTTTTAAAACTTACAAGTGTAATTTTATTAATTAAAATTGGGATGAGTATAGTTGTTAACTATCTTTACCATTACTCATGTATTAATCGTAATAAATCAAATTTTCTTTTTTTCAAGATGTTGTGTTTACAGGTGGGTGTAAAGTCAGTGATAGTATTATCAAGAAATATAAAAATCAAGAAGCTCTGACCACACCCACACCCGTAAAAGATCCCGTCCAGTCACAGATATTGACAATTTCACTAAGGATGCAATTGCCAATAAAATTTATTGTAGTTTGAATTCAGGTAATCAATTAGACTTTTTAATTAGTTTGTTAGTATTGAAATAAACTGCAATTTATACTCAAACAAACTCCGTCGAGGAATCTGAAAAGCAAATATCTATCTATCTTGCTACTTTATTGCTAGAATTGGCTCAATGAAAAATCATATATTCATTTCACGAAAACATGGAAATTTATTAACAATTTAAAACAATTTTGTTATTGTATAACTTTTCCCAATATAAAATTAAATGTTTGTCATGACCGTTCCAACCTTATGTCTTCGCGCGCTTTTTCGGCCATCTTTATCCATCTCCGACGCCGCTGTCCTCAAGTCCAGACACCATCTTCTCTCTTCTTTTCTCGGAAGCTCACTTCAATTACCGTTCATCAGATCAACAAACTATTTGCTGCTAACATTCCAGTCCAATTACTGACAACTTCGCCCAAGCCCTCTATGTCCCTCCAACTCGTTCACATGAAATATTTTAAGCTCCACTGTCACACTTAGAGTTCCAATTTTGATGTTTTCTCAGCATCCATTCCCTAGTAGATGCTTACAAGTCCCCAAAGAAAAAAAAACTCCTAACATTAATTGGAGCACGATCCGTTCATGAGCACGGCATCAGTCAGAATGAATGTCTCTCGTATTCTTTCAGCCCTGCAAAGCTCGGTTCATAAATTCGATTGTTTATTTGCAGATAACATTTGATGTACTTTCGTACCTAGCCAATCTCTAAATTTCTTGCAAAACGAACTAGCCGTCTTCACGACTGTCACTGCTTTTTCGGCCAATCCCAGAATTCTATATAGAATTAGCTAGCCGTCTCCGCGATTGTTACTCCATGAATATGTTGACTTGACGACGGCTCGCTTACCGTTGCTATGCTAGCATATTCACATAATTTATCCCCTTTAATTGACGCCATTTAAAATAAATATTGTACAATATTCAGTGACATATTGGTATGTCACAGTATACAGTTTTATTAATATAAACAATGATCATTTTGTGTTGTTTTATGTATTATTTAACGAGTACCAAGGATTATATTTTATGTAGGTTGTGGTATTTCTATAAGAAACCTGTACACAGAGATTGTGGGAGATGAAACGTTAAATTTTGAAGGCTCTCAGACCTCCCTAAAGCGAATAGTGAAGAACATGGGTTTTACTTAGGGAAAGGGAGACAGGTATGCCCATGTGAGAGAGAATGAAATTATAATTTTTAAAAGAGAGTGCTTCCTGAGGAATTACTATAGAAATACAAACTCCAACACACCAAAGGCAGTAATTAATTATTATTATTATTATTATTATTATTATTATTATTATTATTATTATCCATATAATTAATACAGTAAAATGGTGATCTGAGATATAGATAACCACTAGATGTATTCGTATGATCAGGGTGTTTATCGGTGTAAAAAAATTTTCTATTTCCGCAATTGTAATCAGATTTGCATTTTCGTAATTCTTAAAAAGTTATTTACAAAAAAATAATTAAAACAATAACACAACGTCCTGCGCAAAATATGAGTTGGGGAACCTGCGGCATATCATTATTATAACGCCATGTCTCCGAGCGCATGGCCCAATATAAACAAATTGAACAATGAAAGTTGTGAATGTAAAAAAGTTTACTGAGTTACAGACTGACAACCAAGTGTAATAAGGTATTCACAAAAAAATAACTGTTACAAGAACTCAACGTTCTTCGCAAAATTTAAGTTGGCGAACCTGTAACTGCTGAAAGCGAATTTTGAAAGCGCCAATACATTTGGTGTTCGTGTGCGGTTCGGTGCGATTGAACAGCGAATTTAGTTACAGAGAAGTGGCAGCGAATTTGGCTAACAGCGAAGGTTAGTATATTGTATCCGATTACATCGCACGCAGAGATAAGTTCTGTGCAATTTTTATATTAGTGTCTTATATTTGATATTTTGAATTGGTAGGTACAAGATTTTTTACGAGCACATGGCTTAATTCTACATCCATCTTGGTGCAGCAGAATAGCATAGTTTCATGTGCGTGCAGTGCGGTTTACCAGTGGTTAAAGGTTAGTAATATCCAATTACATTGCAAGTCAATTGCATTATGCCAACATACTCCAAGATGTGCAGTAGATTACATTGTATGGCTCACTTTTATCTTTTTTTACACTAACGAGTGCCACAGTCGTTTGTATCTTGGCCCATAAGAATTTCAAAATTCCTGTTATTTGCATGTATTAAGATTTTAAGTATTAAATTTTAGTTCCAGTAACATTAAATCCTCAATGTTCATGAATGTCTTTTTATTTATTTTTTAGGACTAAAAGTTATTTTTGTAATGTTAGATAATCTCTTAAAAAATTTTTCTTAAGATTCTATTTCTTTTAAAAGTTTCTTTTTCTCTTCAAATTCTTTCTAATATATTTGTATTTGTTATTCTTCAGACCTAAATTAACTGTTTTCACTCTATTTTGCGGTTATTTATAATATAAGCATGCATTTTTGCAACAATTTTATTTCCCATATTTTGTTTTGATAGGTTCAACCTTCATTCTGCCTACATCTTGGTGCATTTAAATAGCGCAGAGGGACTTGAAATAAAGGTTAGTATAGAGATATATGTTCTGATTATTAAATATATATTCAAGATAAAATTCTGCAAATTAAATAGCACTATGTATTATGATTTTAAGAATTACATTTTAGTTCTATTAACATTAAATCCTCAATGTTCATAGATGTTTTTTTTATTTAGGACAAATATGCCACGTAAAAGACCTCTTACACTGGAAAGAGAAGACAGAAGAAAACAGGAAAGGCGGGCTCTGTCAAATGAACATGCAAGTTCAAGCAGATGAAACGCATGGCATCCGTCGCAATAGAAGTGCAAGCAGAGACCTTCCACTTAATTATGATGCTGCCAGAATATATAAATCTGACAGTGAAGTTCCATTGTTCAGTGTTGGTGGAATGTACTATAGATGTTGTCATTGTTCTGCAAAACTTTTCCGAGGTGAGCAGAATACTTCTATATGTTGCCATAAGGGAAAAATAAAATTACCACCAATTGCCGTGCCTCAGTTTCTTAGAGAGCTAATCGAAGCAAATGATTCGACAACAAGAAATTATCTTGAAAACATACGGCAGTATAATAATGCTCTGGCTTTTGCATCTGTTCAGTTAAATGCTGTTCATTTATGAGGGTCGGGGCCTTATTGTCTAAAAATTCATGGACAGATATATCATGCTGTTGGGCCTTTGATTCCAAAAAATAACATTCAGCCATTATATGCAGGTTTATTCATTTTAGATGCAAGTGAAGCCGTAAAAAAAACGTATAGATAGGCATGAAAATCGTTTTTGTGATAGATATATTATGCAGAATTTACAGGAAATTATTCTCCATATAAATCCTTATGCTCAGCTTTTTCAACACATGAAGAACATTACGGATCATGTTCAAAATATGGAGCTAAAATTCTCCTTGGAAAATTCATTTGATAAGCGTCGGTACAATATTCCAGTATCGGAGGAAATAGCTGCAGCCTTTATGTTTGATGAGGGGGAGAAACCAGGAAAATTTGACTTCGTAGTAAGATCAAAAAGCTCAGAGAGAATTTCCATTATATCGAACATGAATCCTCATGTTGACCCTATGAGCTATCCACTCCTGTTTCCCTGTGGTGATTCAGGATGGCAGCCAGGCATTCAGCATGTTGATATATATAGAACTGCAGTTAGGAATTCAACAACACAACTGCGGTACTATTGCTATCGTTTGGCAGTTCATGACAATTTAAGTTTACTACATTGGAGGGTGGTATGCATTCTCTTTTTAAATTACCAGTTCCTATTCATGAATCATCTGTGGCCAAAATCAGAGAAGATTCTGTGGAAGCAAAGGATTTACAAAAAGCATCACTAATTATTTGGGATGAAATATCAGTGGTTTCCAAAAATGCTCTAATTGTCTGTAATAAATTATTACAGAATATCATGAAATGTGATTCGTTGTTTGGTGGGAAAGTTATTCTGTTTGGAGGAGATTTTAGACAGACCCTTACAGTTATTAGACGTGGTACCCGTTTATCCATTGTTGAAAACTGTGTAAAAAATTGTTTATTTTGGAAGTTCATTAAAAAAGAAAACTTACAGAAAATATTAGAGCAGCTGCTGATCAAGAATTTAGTGAGTGGTTATTAAAATTAGGAAATGGAACATTGTCATCTCACCACTTACAAGATG